>CAUYRH010168739.1:0-14084 GCA_963574655.1 Perodicticus potto
CCATGAAATAAAACACATTTTTTCATATTTGCTGAAAAGTAAAACAATAATATTGTACGAAATGTTATACACAGGGTAGGTTGTACATAGCAGTTTCAGAAACATCATTGCATCCACCAGAGAAACTATTCTAAAACTGATATTCACACATTTTTTTATAATAATAATATGTTAGAAACATACAGTGTGGCATTTAGTATATACATTCCCTTGCTTGAAAGCGAAAAATCCTAATTGCTTCTGTATAACATGCTTTATTTTAAAGTCTAACCTTTAAAAACACTGTTGTGATATTACTAATAACTGCTTTTATAAAATTAATTTGACATTTCGATATATATACATCCTTTGTCATTTTAATGTTAACAATGCTAAACTTAAAAAATAACAAGCTTATAGTAATGTTAAAATGTCATATCCAGTCAAACGTTGGGGGGGGTGTGTCCTTGCAACTGTTGGAAATACTTGTAGTGATAGATGTCAGACACTGAGGACATCCCTTTGAAATCAAAGGCGATCTCTCTTTGATTGGGTGGTTTCCTTTTCTCTATATATCTTCTCTTTCTCTTCCTTTCTTTAGTGCCCACGACCTTCTAGCATAATTCCCAGTCTTTCAAAGGCGGAGTTGCCCACCCGGCACGGTCCTAGGATCCCTGCGCTGTGGGCACGGCTCACACAGGCCGGTCCACGGCGTACTGGCAAGCACTCAGGTTGGATGCCGGGTTCTGCACACTGGCATAGCCGAAGCTGGAGTGCTGCTTTGCTTTCAGTCTCAGGCTGGCCAGGCTCGAGTTACACGTGTCCCTATAAACATACGGAGGAGTCGGCGGCGCATAAGGACAGGCGGGCGTTGGCACCGCGGAATTCAGCGACGGGCTGCTCAGGTTGTTCAAGTTATTCAGGCTGTTGAGGCTGGAACCCGGGACGCCCGTCACCGCCGAGGGCACCATGCTGGACGACATGCTCATGGACGAGATGGAGTTGGGCGGGGAAAACATGCTCTGTGATGACAGGGGGTTGACGTTCATGGAGTTGAAGAAGGGGAAGCTCTTGGTGGACAAGGAAGCCGACGTGAGGCCCTTAGCGGCCCAGTTGTTGTAGGAATAGCCTGGATACATGTCGTCATAAGGCTGCATGAGGCCATTGAACTGAGGCCCGAAGCCATTCTTGCACAGCTCGGCCTGCTGGTTGCGCTCCCGCTTTCTCCATTTGGCCCGGCGATTCTTGAACCAAACCTGGGGACGATTGGGGCAAAGGAGCAAAACAGATTCCACAGCGCGGATTAATAAAACCTCGATCTGGGAAAACAGCAGAGGCCAACATCCCACATGACACACCCAAGCACTCGCACTCACACACCCTGGTCACCTCGCTTCACCGCACTCCCTGGAGTCCTATCCACAAGCTGCCAGAGCCTGCACTCAGTTACCAGCCCCAGTCTCTGCCAAGCACTGGAGGCCCGGCGGCTCCAGCCTGCGAGCTGAGGCTCCGAGCTTCGCCACAAACCCCAGCAGTAAGCCTAGGGTCTGTGGGCAGCTTGATCACTAACTCAGGCTTTTCTCTGGGTCCAAAAACACTTACTGTAAAATAAACGCGGGGCAAGTAGGCTTTCTGCCCAACCCTTCTCGGCCACCTTGCAAATTTGCTTTCATTCCAAAGCCACAGAGTCAGTGATGAGGACAAGGGGCTGAGAGGCCAGCAGAGGACTGGTCTCTCCCCACACAGGTCCTCCCTCCGCTCTCAAGCTTTCCAGTTGTCCAAGGGCCCCCCTGCAACTCACTTCCCAGCTTAGCAAAACAACCAAATAATATGCAGAAGACCACCTCCCAGGCAGCTCGTTAACTCCAGGAGCTTGGCATATAAAACTCCGGGAACTTTAGAACCGGTTGGTGTGCAGATTATCTCTCCCTCTGCCCACCCTAGGCCAGGCCAGTGCTGCAGGTCCCAACTTCCACAGGACCCAGTCCCCTCCTTTGGCTTTGCTGGCCGTACCTCTGGCTGGCCCACCCCCACCCAAGCCCCGTGGCCTCACCGCAACCCCTCTCCCAATCCACATCAGGCCTGCCCGTCGCTCCAGACTGCGCCTTTTGTGTATTGGAGCAAGGCCTGAGCTGACACTGGTGTTGTTTCACATTACACATTTCTACCCGCCGACTAATCTGCTTTTTTTCCTTCTTCCTCTCATTCTCGATTTCTTTTTTGCACCGACTGCTATATAAAGCACGCCTCACTTCCACTTGGCTGGACAGGCAGCCATCCTGAAGAAGGAAGATGGAGGGACAGCCTGCACCGAAGCTATAGAGGACCGGGGAGGGGCTGCATTACCACCTGGAGGGAGAACTCTTTCGAAGGAGTCCAGAAAACTCACGGATAGTATTTTTATTGTAATTACTTGTCATTTCTCTCCTAGGCCATCTAAACTTTGCCCAAGCAAGAAGAGTACGTGCAAGGCCCAGTCCCCTGACGTGCACAAGAGGGCTAATGAAGGACTGACCTTGCGCAAAACCACGCGGCCACTGCCGGAACGTTGGCTCTGGGCAGTTAAACTAAAACCATTTCCAACTTCGTCTAGGCTCTTTTATCTACCAGTATAGCCCCACATCCTACACAGATGCCATCCAGAGTCTCCCTTCCCTCTGCCTTGGGAGGCAATTTGGTCTTTATTATTTTTATCCGTTTTTTTCTTTTTGCTTTCTCTGCTCAAACTGGGGGCTTCATTTTTCTATGCAGAACACTTTTACTGTTTAACAGCAAAGCCTCCGGATGCTGCTTGATTCTGTTTCCAGCTTCCAGACCGCTAGCAAATTTGGAATTTTCCACCAACCAGCATAAACCAAGACGTTGCTATTAATTAATTTAAGCTCATTTTTGCCAATCCATAAAGTACAGATTTGCTACAAAGTTAAGGTAAGCTCTTTTTATAAAATTATAATTATAATTAAGGGGAGTATATGTATCAATTTCCAAAGAGTACAACTTCTGAGAGAAGATAAATAAATCGAACAGAAAAATCTTCTTATTTTTTTTTCTTTTCTTCTAAGAGAACTGGCAGAATAATTGTTGTATATTAAAACCTTGCTTCCAAAGATCACAAAACCAGGGAATAGTAGGTAGGATAGACCTGGATGGCCAAAAAACTCTGCAAAGGCCCTGTATGGGGCAAGCCGAAGAGAGAGAGAAAGCCCGGCTAGGCCTGACGCTAAAGTTATCCAGAAAAGCCAACCCCTAAGTGTTTCTGACGGGTTTTCCTTGTTAAAAGAGCACAGGTTGAAGCCTGCTGGCTGTTCCTGGCCTACGAGGGATTTTATTAGCTCTTGTCTGAGGATGGCAAGTTAGGAACACAATGCCCAGTAAAGGGAAATGCCCACGCGGCCCAGCTTGGGAGGGTGTGGGATGGCAGGGTAGTGAGCCAAGGCTGCTCCGGGCCACCGCGCCGCCCGGGAGCCCTGCGCGTCTCTGAATGGGGCGCTGTAATCTCACAACCCAGAGTGCGAGAGGCCTTCTGTCTTTGCAAAGCTGTTCCCTACCGGAGCCCTCCCGGGACGAGCTGCCTTCCAGCTCGCTCCTGGTCTACAGGGCCTGCACCTTCACAACGTCCTCTCCCAACCCCTCCCAGGCTCTCTCGTGTCTCCTACCCGGACTCGAGCTTCTGTAAGGTTGGTCCACACAGCGATTTCTTCGCGCGTGGACATGTCCGGGTAGCGGTTTCTCTGGAAAGTGGCCTCCAGCTCTTGTAGCTGCTGGCTGGTAAAATGAGTCCGCTGCCGCCGTTGCCGCTTCTTCTTGGATGGGTCCTCGGCGCCCACGTCCTCATTCTTCCCCTGCTGGCTCTTTTCTTTTTCTGAAAATGAAACACATGACGGTTTCCGTCAGCCTGCCCACCTACAACCAAGAGTATCAACCGGAGCGGCGGCAGAAGCAGTGGAAGGGCTGCCCGGCTCAGGGAGGAGTGTGTGAGCCGCAGCTCCGGGCCGCGGGGAGCGCTGTCTGTGGGGTGTGCAGACGGGAGTGTGGGTGTGTGCGTCGGTCTCCTCCCCCATCCCCCAGTGCTGCACGTTTTATTTACATGTTTATCTCACTGCAGCGGCACGTTCGCTTTTACAGCCTGTGCTTTCAGTATATTTATACACCTCTGCGCAGACACACCAAATCTCCCGGGACACGCACGCGCGCGTGTTTTACGGACAACCCCCCCCCCCAACAGAAAGGTCAGATTTCGATGCAGTTTCCGGAAACTAGGAAAAGCAGATGTGGGAATTTGGTTAAGCACCCAAGTTCGCCTGCCCTTTAAATCAAAATGCGTCTTCGCCAAAAGCGTTTCTAGGTAGTTGCAGACATACTTGTCTAACCAACGAGGGAGCAGAGTTCCTCCAGAGCTGAAAGCCGAGAGAGAACAGGACAGAGGTGGGGCAGCCTCTTAAGTCCTCGAATTGAGATACTGGGACTTTGGTGACCCAGTAAACAGAAAGGGAAGCCAGGTTAGGAATAGAGAAGGCGGCAGATTTGCTCGCGCGGATCGCGTCACAGGAGCCCGGCCAGTCGAGGTAGAACTAAAGGGATGGGAGTGCATCAGAATTCCGGCTCCCGGAAGAACAAGCAGAACGACCACTCCCACCACGCCTCCCCTTGGAGGGGCTGACTTCGTCGGGGGCTAGAGGGACGAGGTGGCGCGAGGCTGCTGAGCCCGAGTGTCCGCAGGGCGGCGCGGCGCCTTACCTGCGGCCTCCGGACTGGAGGTGTCGGAGATGGTGTGCACCTCCAGCCTGTGCTTGGAGGAGTCCAGGGAGCGGGGCTGACCGGGAGCGAGGACCGAAGCCATGGCTAATGGCTGGGGATGGTGACAAGAGGACGACGAGGAGACTGCCGACAGCTTGGTCCCCGCTGCTCGGTGCTCCAAGTGCAGCGGGCCTTTCATGCAGTTCATGGACGAGGGAGCGCGCAGCTCTACCACTCCCGGGCTACTGCCCCGCCGAGCCCCAGTTGCCGCCGCTGCCCGTTCCGGGTCGCGCTCTAGGCGCCGAGTTTCCCCTCGGGGTGCAGCCAGGGGACGCAACCCCGGCCGAGTCCTCCAACCAAGCCTCCCCAGTCTCCTCTGGAAGTCTCAAACGAAAGAATCCGGAGGTCGAAAGTCAGCGGGCAAACGGAGATACGGGGATGTGATCAGCAGGCACCGCTCGGAGTGTCTTTAGGGAGCAGGCTTCCAAGCTCCAAAGCGAAACAAGAGTGGGCAAAGACCCCCTTGTTTCTTCCCTCCCTCCCCCAAGAACCCCTCCAATAAGGAAAGCCAACGTTGACTGCGCTCTGCCCGTCTCCCCCCCGCCCCCTCGCAGCAGCCCTGACAAGCGAAGTGTCAAGAGTGACAGGGACAGGTAGCTGATATTAGATCCCCTGCGGCGGCAGCAGCCACGGTGGCCCTTCCAGCGCACCCTCCGCAGCGCTCACACGCACACCCCCTCGGGCCGGCGAGCTGCAGCCGGGCCTCGCCGCAGCTCAGCTCCAGGCACTCAGACGAGCGACGGACCACATCTGCGGCTCCGCGATTCCCTCTTGGCCCAACATCTTAAAACTAGAGGCGGGCTTCCTGGTGCGGAGACGTCACTCTGCCTCGGCCCTCCGGATCCCTGTCCGCCTCTGCCTCCTCCCAGACCCTTCGCCAGGCGGGAGTGACGTGACTTTGCACCAATCAGGAGGCTCCGAGTAGCGGCGGAGGGACTGTCCTGTCTGCACCTATCAACTGCGTGGGGCGGAGCTAATTCCTCGCTGTGCCCACCGGGTCTACACCAGCAAGCTCTTGGGAGTTCTGGCCCTGCCTGGCCAAAGCCATCCGGGTTTTAGTTCGGAGGAGTAGGCAGAGAAATGAGGCCAGGAGTCAAAGACTTGGGAGCAGAGAGCTGAAAGGTCAAGGGCTGAAAGGTACACGAATCAACAACGCAGGATCCCAACCTTTTGTGTCTCACTACCTTTTTCCAATCAAGAGGCCCCCCCCCACCGTATAAAAAGGAGACATGCTACTTAAAACTAAAAATTTTGAAAAAGAAAATAAAAAAAACTAAAAATTTTGAAAAACTCCAACCAATCATCTCTCCGATCTTAAATTTTCCAAACAGCCTGTCAAGAGAATGCCGCGCTAATCTGAAGAAGCTTTACTTTAATTGCTAAGAAGACAGAGCCCGAAAAGGCAGGCTAATAAATTAGAAATCGAGAAGCAAATGGACCCGTCAAAAGAAAATTGCCTTGACTTTAAACTAACAACTGTTTGGTGGTTCACTCTGGATTTATAAAAGAATAAAAAATCTCCTCAGGTCACGTTCTCTGTGATGCTTATTAGTCCTCAGACAGAAAACACACAATAGAATAGAAACCCTAACCCGGCGTTTTCAAAATGCTGAAAGCTTATCCATTCTATTTAACGTTGATTAAGACACACTTCCTAGATCTTTCAAATTCCTTGAACACTGTATTAAGCTTCTCCTAACCCGAGAGAGCCATGCTTTAAATTCGATGCTCTTGTTTACTTTATTATCAATCAGATTCAAATCCATAAAGCCTGTAGAATCAACAACCTTGAGATAATTATATTAAAAAATGCTTTAATGAATTTTCATACCATTAAGAATGTCGCCAAATAACCAATTTCAAGGATACTTTTAAACAGTCATTTTCTTTTCCTAGCCAGCTCAAGGCTGTCTTGAATCATTAAAGTCCAAGCAGGCAGAAGCAGCAGGGTGTGGGTTAAGGAGGGAAAGCCTAGACGATCTCCCAACTAAGGAAAGCAAAGCTTTATTCATTGATATAAAACAAAAAGAAACACCTTTGGGGGCATCAATGCTTATAGCACTATTTCCAAGTGAATTTGATTTCCAATGACAGTAAAGAAAGAAATCCAAACATATTCAAAATAATTTTTGAAAGTCCTTTTGTCCCCCAGTTTAGGTCAGCCAGAGAGCACAAACTAATCTCCCCTGGGTTTCTGCACTGGCAATTGTTTTATTGTGGAGTTAGTGTTATCATCCCTGAATGTGTATTTGTTTGACATTACAGTCAATGATTTGCAATGTCAGTGTGAGGTATCCTCAGAAAACTCCCTCCTTGTCCTTGTTCACAAGATTGGGAAACATATTTGGTCTGGAACAGAGTGGATCAAGCAGACTACAAATATATTTGTAAGCTGTGTTTCTCTCCTTTGCCCTGCAACCTCCCAACCCTATCTGCAACTCTTCTGCTATTTTAAACATCTTGAGAGCACTCCAAGGAACCAAATGAATTGTTTTTCAGTTCTTCCTTACCAGTATCATCCTACTTTAAGAAGAACATAGCTAGAAGGGGGAACTTTTTTCATAGTAAGCTTTAAATCAGCATTTCTGCTTTTAACCTTTTATTCCCATTCCCTGTTCCACGAATACACACACCTGTTCAGAGTGGAACACATCCCATGTGACAGGTCTGCATTAGCTGAGGCTCACAGATCCAGCTACATTAGGTCCTTCAATCTTATCACTAAATTATACATATTATACCAGCAGCCTGTTGGTAAAGAAGGTTAAATTAATTTACATTCTGCTCATTATCTGGTGCTTAAATGATGCATTTTATCCCTGAGATTTAGTGGAGAATCTTTTTCTCAGACCCCACAACGTTTCACTGAAGACAATGCTCTTACATTTGTAGTGGTTTTTAATCTGATCAGACTCTCATTTGCTTAAGTTTTTTAAATAAGGGTTTTAAATGTTTCTAGCCATTTTCTTGTTGAATTTCCTCTAATTCCCCCCAAATCATAAAGTATATGTGTAAAGTAAATATTTCCTCCCATTGCACTGCCAGACGATGACCTATAACTAAGTCAATATGAATCCAGCTTTTTTCTGCCCAATGCATTTACTAATCATATTCCAGTTTCTTCTTTAAAGCATAAGTGTATCTGTTGTCCCCACAAAACCCACACCCCTTAAAGTTTCATTTCATGAAGAGAATACATCACATTAAAGAAATGAAAAGTTCTCCACTGTAGTCGTATACCGCCCCCCCCCCCGGCTTCTTTTTCAAAATTCAATCCCTAGAGCTGCAAAATTTTTTGGAAGTTTGAGTTGTTTTTCAAAACGCCTTACTCTGGAAAGCTGAGAAGCTCTATGGAGCCTTGTGGATTTCTAAGCCCATCTCTCATAAAAGCACAGACTTTTAATTTAAGCTCTAGTGGCTCTGCTCTCCTGACAGAACTTTCGTCACAGCAAATATACACGAATGAAGGACTTCAACTAGCCTCCCAAGTGGTTGAAAAACCAAAGGGCACATGACAGCTCCTCAGGGTGACAAAGTGTGGGAGACATTGGGAATCTCCAGGTAGCCTATGAGCCTATAAGGATAAGGATCTTAACTTGTGTGGATCTACTGAAGTCAAGTGGAGAATAAAACAATGATCTAGAAAATTCTGATTAAAGTAAAACTAAAGCCATATGTTTATGTATATTCACAAACATTCTCTCTCTCTCTCTCTCTCTCTCTCTCTCTCTCTCACACACACACACACACACACACACACAGGAGCTCTCTAAGCAACTGATTCAAAGTATGGATTTTCTTTGCATTTTTCCAGCAGGGAGTTTCAACCCTCTCCTAAACTCCTAATCACTTTACACTTCTGAGCAGCTCTAATTGGGCGACACTCTTCTCTAGGCCCAAAAAAGGTCCACTCCATGGGTGGGAGGAAGACATTGACATAAAAAAGTCTAGATAAGGAAAAAGAGGTGTGTAGGGAGAGGACCAAGAAATGCTTTCCTGTGAAAACTTTCTAGAGGTGTTGGTGGGAATTTGGAGCATTAACCGACATAAGACTTGTAGGTGTGCGGGTAGAGCATACAGATGAGTCGAGAAGTCATATATGTTTTGTGAGTTCACCACTACTGTGCTCCACCTGAATTTTTCTTGATTGGTTCTAGAAATTACTATGACTTGAGCTTCCATTACAGAAGCCTTCAATACAGAAAAAATCAGCGTGATCCGCGCAGAGAAACTGGAGGTGCTGCATGGCTTCCGAAGGGCAGGGAGAGGAAACCTAGTGCGGTTTTGAGGTTTTGAGTCTGGAAGACATCGGAAGTCGTCTCAACATGGTTTTCTTGCTTTATTCTTTCAAAGAAAGACCCTCGAGGAGGGAAATGTGTGACACGGATTCAGGCGTGTTTTCTGCTGGTATTTGCTACCGATTACCAGTCTTAAAGTCTTATTTAATTTCACACTCGTTAGTGTTAGTTGCGAAAAGTCCCTCTGGCTATGGCAGCATCTAGGTAGCGACAGCCGGGAATGGGCTTGGATGCAACCGAGTGATCCCCGACTTTTGGAAAGAATCTGTTTTCAGAGCTCACCCGGAAGGAGGCTCAATTAGATGTCTCCCTGAGCTGTCAGGTCGTAGTGTGGAGGGAGTGCGGCCGGCCCAGGCTAGCTCAAGGACGAGGCCCGCCCGACTCAGCTCGAAGCCACGTGATGGGTGTGTGTGCGGCTCCGTGTTAAGGCGCAGAGGTCAGATGCAGATCTTGCACCCTGCCCAAGAAGTGTTCCTTTCTCCCTTCTATCCTCCCCCTGACTTTTCTATGAACACAAACCAAGTTGGAGAGGATCTAGCTCTGCCCATAGCCATGAAAAAGAACTCAGAAATTAAAAGCTTCTTTGTGGCTGGCTTTTTCCCCATTCCCTAAATGGAATAAAACAGTGCTGGTTTGGTAAAAGAGAAGACTCCTTCTCTCAGAATTAGAAGTGTGTAGATATACTGAGCAAACTCTGGGTCCCTGCAAATGGTTCCTAAGTTTCTGTCTCATAAGCTGAAACTGCTCAGCAGCCTGAGTTCTGGGGTAATTGGCTGGAGGAAGGGTGTTTTGGTGGTGGCGGTAGGTAGAGCTCTCTCTGCACTGGTGCTGGAAGACAGAGGATTAATTAAAGGAGAGGGAGTTTGCTAAAAGCACTGAACCAATACGCAGTTTATGCCTTCTCACCTTTGCATGCTAGTGTTACAGTTTTACTGGGCACTGAATTAAACTCTGGAAAGCAACTTTTCATGGAACTAAGTAAAATAAAGAGAAGGATAAAGTATAAATGTGTGTTGGGAGGAGGAAAGAAAGAGAAGAAGGGAGAGAGGGAGAAAACAAGAAATTAAACATAGGCCTGGAAAGAAGAAAGTGGCAAGGGGCTGACTGAAGTCACTTGAAAGAAAACAAAACCCAACATTTGGATTAGAATTCTCTCCTCTCTTTTCTTTTTACCTCCCTTTCCAGCTCATGTCCATCCCCTGTTTCTACTTCTCTTGCTCTCCTTTCTTTCTGTTTTCTCTCTCCCAGACATACTGGTAGCTAACATTCAGCATTAGTTGTCATGGTGACCATAAATCACTTAAATCCAAAAATACCCACCTATAATCTGAGATGAAGCTTTTATTTCCCTAGCGAAATAATATTTTAAAAGCTGTCAGCTGACAAAAAAAAGAAAGAAAGAAAAAAGGAACCCACCTCATTGTAGTAACCCCAGTAATATATTTCTTCTAAAGGTTTAAATTAAAATGTCAGCCAGTTAAAAACATGCTGGTAGAATCTTGGGCACTCTTCCTGTCTGATCCTTACAAAGAAGTTGACGCTATCATTCCTGACCACCCTTTAACACGGTATACACAATCCTGCATGATCTCTTTCTTCCTATTAATTTCTTCCCTGTGTCCCAAATACCTTAGTCCTCAAAGATGCTATGTGTTGAATTGTAAAAAGAAAGAAGTCTCCTGGATCAGAAAAGAGCCTGATCCCTTGCTGAGCTTTTTTTTTGGGGGGGGGGCACCTTGTTTGTTGCTCATCTTTTGTCAATTTCATCTCAAAAAAAAAAAAAAAGGAACTTTGGGGGAAAAGGTGCTGGTCAGGACTATAATGTGGGGAAGAAACGAAGAGAGAAAGACCGGAAGGGAAAAGGCACAACGACCGAAGAACTGAGTTGGATCGCCAGGTGCTGTGGTTAAGTCTAAACTACATGGTAGGTATATCCCCCCTTCCCTGCCTTTTTCTCCTCTGAGAAAAAAACTTTCCCAATCAGAGACCCTGGCGGTTGAGCGGAGAGAATGTGGCTGCAGTTGGGCCTTTTGTCTCCTACCTTCGCTTGTTGTCTTTTGCCTATCTTGGATTACAGGGTATTCGCCTAGATGAAGAGCCATTAATTACCCATTCAGTCAATATTAGGAAGACGACAAAGCTTTTTACATAGGATTAAGAAGACATCAGATTGTTCCATTAGTATATTCCTGCTCACGAATAAGCTTTCGTTATACATTTCCTTTTCCCCGGAGTCGCTCTAACAACGGCTGCATATATTAACAGCGAGCGGTGCGGAATCACAGCCGAACCAGCCTTAAGAAACTTTGAGTGGGTACAGTGTTAGGAGAGAGGAACACAACCTCAAAGAGAGCTCCTCCGGACTGACTACCTTTGGACAACCGGTACAATTTCCCTTGTTGGGGAAAAAACCCACAAAGCCAAGAGAAAGCAGCTTCGGCTAGCAAACTGCAGATTTGACGGGGGCGGGGTGAGGCAAGGTTGGACATGGAAAACTCCTCTCCTTTCCCGCTCCCTTCTCTCATTGTTTTTTCTTCAAGTCTCATATCCCCTTTGGCAAGCACCTGTCATTTGTCCCCCGGCCACAGTCAGAGCTTCTCGTTTTCTGCACATCCCCTTATTTCTGAGAACCCTCGGGATCACCACCCCACACTCTGCCATTTTGCATTTGCTAGAGCGGTCTCCTGATTTCGCTGGAATACGTGTTAGCATTAAAGTAGCTTTAAAGGGGCGCGGAAAGCTAGATTATTTGCTTTGAGGGGGTATATTAGGAAACCACATAGTATGTGCTCCGCAAACACTTGCTGGTTGAATGAATTGGGGGGCAGGGAAGGGTCTGTGATGGCTGAGGCGGTAGGGTTACCCCAAGTCCTCTAAAGAAGACTGGGACAGGGTTGCTGCCGCGCGTGTGTTGCGGCTAGGGGTGCCTCAAGGGACCACCTAGTTTCCCTCCCAGGGGAAGGAAGTCTGCGCACGCCAGAAGACGGGAGCCGAACGCTTTCAGCCCATCCATTCTTTCAAAGCTATTGAAAAATTAATGGCTTTGCTGGGGGAGGCCGGCCGAAGTACACGCCCCACGTCGGGAGGCAAAGCCGGGTGTCAGGGTCAAAGGCGCTGCAGCATTGTCCGATTTTAGCCCAGAACCTAAAGTCGACTCCCCGAAACTTTTTGTCATGGACACGGTAGGATCAGTCTGTCCTCTTCCTTTAGGGTAAGGCGATTTCATTAATTCCGCAAGACTGAAGCTCCCTTTGGGGCCCCCAAAACAAGAAAAGCTAAGGGCCTCTACTCTAGAGGAACGTTCTATTTCTGAGCCTTCTTTCTGTTGGCTATTTAACTTGCCAATTCCTTCCTTCCTGGCTCACTGTGCATAGCCATGCCCCTCTTTACTCTCTCAAACCTCGGGTTTTCAGTCACCCTCACCTTGCCTCTCTACTCTGAATTTGAGGCAGGGTGGGGATCCGCCCAATGGGTGGCAGAGGAAGGGAACTCTCTGGAAAAGGGACGCAGAACCGGGTATCTCAGGGGTGGACTCTGCCTATTCAGAACGTTTTCAAACAATCTTTTAACATGAACGCGGAATATTTTTTGGGGGGGTAGTGTCGATGATAGAATATCATGGCCTTTATAAAAAATTGCATTTTATTATAAACTTTTTCATTTTAAAAGCAAAGATAAACTAAAGAAAAAAAGAAGAAAAGAAAAGAAAACCCCGAATATCCGAATGTATTCTTTTAAGAGCAGGCTGCAGCCAAATATTTGCATATTCCATAAATTAACTCAGAATCAGTAAAGGGTTCTATGGCGATTTTGCGTCAGCAATGCTATATCGCCTTGCCCACTCCTTTGTGCCTTTTCTTTTTCTGTCTGCTAGTTCCCTAAAAGCTAACAAATTCAAGATTTCCAGCATTTCTTCCCATTACATGCATGGCTCTTCTTAATTAATGGCATTAAATACGTTTGGGCAGCAATTTTTCTCTTCTGTCCAAAAAGTAAAAAACAGATGTATTGACAGCGTAGGGGAAGAGCATTTCACATGTACTAAAGTAATCCTGGCCTGAAAGTAATGGCTAAGAAAACAATCGCTCATTATTTCTATCGTTCTTTATTTGCTAATTATCAAAAGTGAACGCCCAGAGGCTCTTGCGGTGCCTGGGACTGGCGAGAACAGGGCTCTTCGGCTCCCAGCCGCTTGCTGCCCACCTAGGAGGACCCCACCCCACTGTAGGCTTCTCTTCGAAGGGGCCATGCCTCCTTCCGCTCGTAAGGAGGCCACCTGTCCTCAGAAACCATCCCTCGGCTCAGTGAAACCCGGGTGGAGAGTAGCAGCGGGAGAGAGACATTTAGCGACTCTTTGGCTCCCACCGCAACAAGAAACCAGTTTCAGCTCATCCGCGGCCGGCCCGCTCGGAGCGAAGCGAGATTGGGGAGCTCCTTTCGTCTGGCGGGAGCCTGAGCTGAGCCCGCACAAAGCATTATCCCGGGAGTCATCGCTACTCTTGATTTTTAACCATATCCCAAACATACTCCGGTCTAATAATTTATTTTTACGACCGATTATCAAACAGAAGAAGAATTTAACACACTCTTAATGACTAGAAATCACCCGACGTTATCTCGCATTGCCCCATTTAACCCCGGGGGGTTAATCCCAGACAAGTGAGCATTTAACAGGCCCAGCAGGACAACTCATGACCTAGTGCAGTGTCCAGGCCCTGACGCTACAGATCGCCTTAGACGTTTTATTTCAGCAAAAGATGCTTTTCTCTCAGATTCACTGGGAAGCCGCTACGCAGGGCCTTTGTTTTTTTCTTAGTAATGCGGTTTGTTTACTTGGTTGGTGGTCCCAAATCGCCCCACCTCCTGCACATATTACTTTGTATCCTTATACTTTAATCCGGAAGGAACCAGGTTGGGGGCCAAAGGCTGTGTGTGTGTGTGTGTGTGTGTGTGTGTGTGTGTGTGTGTTTATCTCCTCACACTATCAAAGGTCAACAACCTCCTAAAGCT
>CAUYRH010168742.1:0-13933 GCA_963574655.1 Perodicticus potto
TCTTTTGTGCAAAATGGAAGTAATAATAGTATCTTAACTGCTGGGATGGAAAGAATTTGTGAAATAATAATGCTTGTGTGTGTATGACTCACGACTGTTCCTGGCACTCTCTCTTCCTGAAAATATACAGCTTTTACAAAACAAATACATAATAACAATATTATAAATATTAACAGAAGAACATGGTGTTTAAGCAATTATGAAATAATTTTACTTGTGTTATATTTATGTAATATTAAATGGAGAAAATTTGGACATACTGAAAAGAGAATTAGTAACTGATTTACTCATACCCTATTCCTTTTTAATCCATTTAACCATTGAAGAAATAGAAATTTCACATACTTTTATATAATCCAAATTTTATATAAATGGTGTAAATTAGATAAACATGAGATAATATTAGAGAATTATCCTAGAGGCAAAGAACATGATTTGTATAATAAAATGTCCAGGGAAACATGCTATAAATTTAATAAATAGCAAATTATAACAGCAAAAAAAAAAAAAAAAAGGAAACTGTTAATATTAAATCTTGAAAAATTTTTCAGCTATAGAAATTTTCTTTGTTGTTCTTCCTCTATTTTTATTTCACCTCATGAACCTTCTATTATATGTATGCCATAAATTAATGCTTGCACAAAAAACTTGATGTAGAAATTTACGCAAAATTTTACAACAAATACGCATAAAATGTCTACATAAGGTGGATATTTGACACTTTATTCCTTTAAGAGATATAGAATATGAAATTATAATAGATAATAAATGTAAAAATAAATTGATGATTATAAAAACTTGTGAACGTGTTAGTTCTTTAGTTGCCTCAATATTAACTCTTTACTAAGATTGTATGATTATAATTATTCATATATTTTTAAAATATTTATTTTGATTGTTAAATTAGTAAAAATCACTAGGGATGTCATAGAATTGGATGAAATGATTGCTATGGTAACTTTCAAAGTCATGTTTGACCTTATTTCTGCTTGAAAATTATTCTACTTACTTCATTTATTTCTTTTACTACTCTTTACTTTAAATTACCATTGTTTTTTTCTATTACTATTCTTGAAAAAACATTTTAAAGTTTATTTACAGTCTGATTTCTGTTCCCACTCTATTTTCTATAGATTTTCTATAGAAATTATTTTCTATATATTTTCTATGTTTATGTTTTTTGAAATTCATGAGTAATTTTTCTTTTTCTTTTCATATATTTTATTTTGTTATTATTATTTTTTTTGAGACAGAGCCTCAAGCTGTCACCCTGGATAGAATGCCGTGGCATCACAGCTCACCTCCAATTCTTGGGCTCAAGTGAGTCTCTTGCCTCCGTCTCCCAAGTAGGTGGGACTATAGGCGCCTGCCACAACACCCGGCCATTTTTTGGTTGCAGCCGTCATTGTTTGGTGGGTCAGGGCTGGATTTGAACCTTCAAAGTCATTATCCAGTTAAAAAATAATAAACAAATAAATATTCAAATAAATTTAAAGCAATTTTCTTATTGGTTTTTATCTGATGTGCAGCTACATATTATCCTATGTCTCTGCCCTATATGTCACAGTTGGTACCTCCCATCTGCAATGTTTTTTTTTTTTTTTTTTGAGACAGAGTCTCAAACTGTCACCCTGGGTAAAGTGTTATGGTGTTACAGCTCACAGCAACTTCAAATTCTTGGGGTTAAGTGATTCTCTTGATTCAGCCTCCCAAGTAACTGGGATTACAGGAACCTGCAACAACTTCCGGCTATTTTTATTGTTGTTGTTGCAGTTGTCATTGTTGTTTAGCTGATCCAGGAAGGGTTCAAACCTGCCAGCCTGGGTGTATGTGGCCAGCACCCTACCCACTGAGCAATGGGCACCGCCTCTGTTTGCATCATTGCTACCCAGATGCTAATTCTCCTGTCAGTGACTTTATGATCACTTCTTGAATATCTTTATGAAGAAAATCTTATTATTACCTGAAAGAGTTTTAAAACACCAACCAGCTCCAACAAAAAGTTCTTATTTTAGTTAGTTAAAATGCTCCTTCTTAAATTTTTCTTTTGAATGGCATTTTCCATGTAAGGGATCAACAGATATTATCATTGCAAATACACACACAGACACGTGCCTCCAAAAATTGCTGCTAATATTTCTTATATAGATATAGTCAATTATGTATTTATATATTTATAATTGATGATCAATTTTAGTGAAAGTAATTTTCTTATTGATGTTTATTACAAGTTTAGCCTTTTTAGGACTTATACTTTTATAACCTGCATGGATTGCCTCTCATTTAATCTTTTTTAGCAAAGAGTCTCTTGACCCGCTCCTGGATCTGCTTGGTCCTGATCCCATAAATGACTGGGTTGAGGGCAGGAGGGATGACTACATAGAGATTAGCCAGGAGGATATGGATATACTGGGGAATACCATAACCAAAGCGATGAGTGAGGAAAGAGAAGAGAGCTGGGCCAAAGAAGGCCAAGATAACACCAATATGGGAGCTACAGGTATTAAGAGCCTTCAGGCGGGCATCTTGGGAAGGGAGGTGGAAGACAGTGAATAAAATCCTAGCATAGGAGATAATAATAAGAAGCACATCTAGGAACAAGATAGAAATATTCCCAAGACCATAATAGATATTGGCACTGATGCTGGCACAAGCCAGACGTGCCACTCCCATGTGCTCACAGTAAGTATGAGAGATGATCCTATGTCCACAGTAAGGCAACCTTATGAGGAGAAAAACGATAGGGGAAATCATACATAAGCTTCTTAGAACTACAACAACAGCAATCACACCAATAACTTTGTTGGTGAGGATTGTGGTGTACCTGAGGGGGTTGCAAATAGCCACATATCGATCAAAGCCCATGGCAAGAAGTACAATGCTTTCCATGACTGTAAAAAAATGGATAAAGAAGACTTGTGCAACACAGCATCCAAAGCACAGTTCCTGTAGGCCAAACCAAAATATGCCCAGCATCTTGGGAATGGTTGCAGTAGAGAGACTCAAATCAATCACTGACAGCATGGCCAGAAAGTAGAACATAGGCTGGTGGAGGTTATTATCTAGCAAAATCACAAACAGAATGATAAGATTTCCAACAAGAGCAATCAGATACACAGCACAGAAGGGAAATCCAAGCCAGATTTGTGCAGTTTCCAGGCCTGGAATCCCTAACAACAGGAATGAAGAGGGGTGTGGCTCAGAAATATTGGGAAAAAACATTCTTCTGCAGGCTGATGGTGGCCATGGTTTTAAAAATTATTGCCAATTTTCATTTGGCATTCCATCTGGACTCAATCGAGATCTAAAACAATTAAACATAAAAATATACTCAACAAACAATTCATATTATGAATAGGTTTTTCTAAAGGTCTTTGTTTCTTTTTTCTTCTTTCAGCTCTCTATAAATGTTCCTGGTATCACTATTCACCTGCATTATAAGTGTGAATAGCTGAGATGCCAAATGGAAGCTAATGATACCTCTCCCAAAATTATGAGTTCAGAGTACATAAATGAATTTACTCCCCTTTTCCTTAAGAAATAGACACTATGAGGTAATAGTGAAATTGATAATAACAACATCAACCCCCATGATAATAGTAGCTAAGACTGATTGGGTAACTATATTTTTCAGACATCGGAACTACCATTATAGAATATATTTTCTCATTTAGTTCTTCCCACAGTTCCATGACACAAATTCAGCTGGTATCTGGTTTTACAGAATGGAAAGATTTTGGTAAGTTAATGAACTCCACTTTGTTTACAAAGCTAAAAAACAGAAAAGTCAAAGTGGTTTTGTTTGTTTTGTTTTGTTTCGTTTTTGAGACAGAGTCTCTTTTTGTCACCCCCGGTTGAGCATCATGGTGTCATAGCTCATAGCAACTCTTAGGCTCAAGTGATCTCTTGCCTCAGCCTCCTGAGTAGCTGGGACTACAGGAACCTACCACAATTCCCGGCTGTTTTTAGAGAGGAGGTCTCACTCTGGCTCAGGCTTTCCTCAAACCCTTGAGCTCAGGCAATCCACCCACTTTGGCCTCCCAAGTGCTAGGACTACAGAAGAGTCAAAATTTGATACCAGTTTGAAATTCAGCAATGTGACATTAATCTGGATTTGTCTTTGCAATACTTGCTCGTGGAAGTAGTAAGAGAGGAAGAAAGGTAAGGTTTGGGAAGAATAAATGGATTGAAAATAGTTAAAACTATGATAATCATAACAGTATTTTAGTGGCAATACAAAAGTAAAAAAAGAGACTGTGGAACAGAATTGAGAATCTAGAAGCAGATCCAGACATTTCTTAGGGTCTAGTCATCTGAAAGTAAGGTATCTCCTAGTGAGAATATAAGAAAAATCTGCAAGGGAAAATAATGAGTGTGAATTTTTATTTCCATATGAAGTCATTTTTCAAAAGCCTGTTGATTTTTATAGGAGTTTCAAAGAAAAGTAACAAAAGATCAGATCTGTTTCTAGCTAACATGCAAAGTTTGAGGGGGCAATTTCCAAGAAGTGACCTCACATCTGACATTAACTACAATTTTAGGGGTTTTCCAAAACTACTCCCAGGATCAATAATTCATTGGAAGGCCTGGGGCGGTGGTTCACCCCTGTAATCCTAGCACTCTGGGAGGCCAAGGCAGATGGATTGCCTGAACTCACAGATTGGAGACCAGCCTGAGTGTGAGCACAACCCCGTCTCTAAAAAAAGACAGGCATTGTGGTGGGTGCCTGTATTCCCAGCTATTCGGAGGGCTGAGATAAGAGGACCGCTTGAGCTCAAGAGTCTGAGGTTGCTGTGAGCTATGACGCCACATCACTCTACAAGGGGCAACAAAGTGAGACTCTGCCTAATAAATAAATAAATAAATAATAGAAATAATTCACTGGAAGGACTCATAGAACTTGACACTATTATGGTCATGGCTACAGTTTATTGCAGGAAAAAGAAGAGGTGCTTAGGGAAGAGTCAGTGAAGTTTCTAAATGTAAACCATCTCTGGTCTTCTCAGGGGTCAGGATGCATCACTCTCCTGACATTAATGTGTGACAGTATGCAGAGTCACCGTTGCCAACGAGGGAAACTCACTCGAGCCTTGGAGTCCAGAGTTTCATTACATAGGCATGATTGCTCAATTGATGCAAATGTGGTTGAATTCAGTCTCCAGATCAACTGATGTCACATGACTGAAAGCCCCCACCCTAAGTCATATTGTTGGTATTTACGGCACGGCTGGCCCCTATCCTATGATCTGGTATGGCTAATCCCTACTATGAACAAAGGTACTCCTATCAGGAATGGTATTGATTACCTCCAATAAGCCAAGAGCAAACGCCAAAACTCTCTTTGGGCAAAGCCAAATTCTTTGCTACATATCTGCTTAGTTTGTCCCAGTGACTAATGTTACTGGTACTGTTGCATGGGATGCAGATCTGATTCTGTTCTTACTGATTTTGTGACCTTAGGCAAATTACATCGGATTCTGAGTTTCATTTTTATTTAGAAGTAAGCATAGTAGTATCTGCCTCACATTATTAATGGTGGTATATTGAGGTCATATCTGCCTGAATTAATGTAGATGTCCATCAAATATTTTTCTCTACAACTTCTTCCCATTTTGTTCCTCCTTCTACTTCTTCCTAGACCACTGCTATACACCATTTTATTCCCTACCCCAGTTCTCTAGGTCTTAACTCAATTTCTGTGAATTCAAATTTCAGTCCTATGCACACATTACATAGACTTATCACAAACACTTACCAATATGCCTTCCTTTTCCTTGAGTCATGTAACAACTGTGCATTTTATATAAAAGCCTCAATACACTCTGAAAGATGATAATTAAATGCCTTTGCATATATGTGCTGGGATGGCAGATTTATAGTAGAGTCTCCAGGTGCTAGAGTCTGGAGTATTGAGATTAAAGTAAATAGAAATTCCCCTTTGCCTTTGCATCAACTGCAGAGGAGCTCTAGGGAAAGCTAGGTGAAATTTTTGCCCACTACTTAGTCATGTGTTTCTCAACAGTAAATTGCTGTTTCTTGCTATTCTATGTAACATTTATGAATGTCCCATTTTATCTTTTTTTCTTCTTTATTTTTTCTACCAGTCTATGAATTGCTTGGACTAATCCTTTGGGTTCTGTTGGGCATCTATATAACCACCAACCTTTTTTTCATTGGGAAAAAATGCATATAAACATAAAATTTACAATTTAAAAATCTTGAGCCTTTAAAAATTTACAATTCAGTGGCACTTTTTACTTTACCAATATTGTGCAACTGTCATTGCTGGTTTCTAAAGTGAAATCTGTACCCAATAAAATCTTTATTCCCCATTCTTTCCTTCTTCCAGGCCCTAAGGATGATGCATCTGCTTTCTGTTTCTATGCATTTTCTCTATTAATTTCTTCTGGATATTTCATATAAATGGAAATCAGGCTATGTATAGTCTGTGTATTTGGCTTCCTTCACTTAGCATAATGATTTTAATTGTATCCATATTATAACATGCATTATCTCATTACTTTTAATGTATTATAATATTATTTTTGTGGCTAAATAATATTCCAATATATGTATATACCACATTTTTTATACATTCATCAGTTGATCGATACTTTGGTTGTTTCTATCTTTTGGCTATTGTCAATACTGTTGCCATGAACCTCCTTGTTCAGCTTTATGTTCGAACATCTGTTTCCAATTCTTTGGGGTACATACCAAAAAATAACACTTTTGGGTTTTATGATAATTCTATATTTAACTTTCTCATGAAGTGCTAAATTGTTTTCCACAGTGACTGCATCAATCTACACTCTCATCAGCAAGTATACGATTATCATTTCTCACATTCTTTCCAATGTTTATTTTTCACTTTTAAAAAGTATAGCCATCTTAGAGGGTGTCAAGTTGTACGGCACTGTATTTTTGATCTTTATTTTCCTAATGATCAAATGATGTTGAACATCTTTTCATAGGCATATTGGACATTTTTACATCTTTACAAAAATGTCTATTGAAGCAGTTTGCCCATTTTTGATTAAATTATTAATCTTGACCTTGCTGATTATATGAATTTCACTTTATATATATTCTGTATTCTAGACTATTATTAGATATATAATTTTAAAATATTTCTTCCCACTCTACAAGTTGTCTTTTCACTCTCTGGGTGGTGATATTTGATTCACAGAAGTTTTTAACCCTGAAGTTAAATTCATTGATTGTTTTTCTTTCATTGCTTGGTTTTTGTTGTCTCATATAAGAAAACAAATCTAAGGTCATCATTTGTCC
The DNA here is from genome assembly GCA_963574655.1 of Perodicticus potto. Classification (NCBI taxonomy): domain Eukaryota; kingdom Metazoa; phylum Chordata; class Mammalia; order Primates; family Lorisidae; genus Perodicticus; species Perodicticus potto. Next base: position 7,291 of record CAUYRH010168742.1, read on the forward strand.
TAGGCTAAGAGTTTCATTGTTTTACATATATTTGGATCTTGGATCTATTTTAATTTAAGTTTTATATATGTTCATAGTGTGAGTTAAGGGTCTGACTTCATTCTTTTCAATGTGGATATTTAGTTGCCCAAACATCATGTTTTAAAGAAAAATTGTTTTATTTTTATTTGATAAATAATAATTCTATATGTTATGGAGTATAATGTGATATTTTGACACATGTATACATTATGGAATGATTTTCAGGCCAATTAAGATATGTATCACTTCAAATATTTTTTATTTCTTTTTGGTGAAATATTTAAAATTTTCTCATTTAGCTATTAGCTATTTCAAGATATACATTATTATTAACTATGGTCACAATGCTTTATTAGAGTCAGTAACATCTGTTGAAGAGACTATTTTTCCCCATTGAATAATTGTGACATTGTTTTCAAAAATCAATAGATTATAAATATATGGTTTATTTCTCAACTCTCTATTCTTTTTCATTGATTTGTATGTTATGGCAGCACAACATTTTTTTGAATACTGTAACTTTGTAGAAAACCATTTTTATAATTTCAGATTAATATGAGGGTACAAATGATTGTGTTACATTGTATGTTAGTTAAAGTTCAGGAAAAAGGAGAGGGTAGAAGAGAGGGGGATTGGTAAACTCCCACCTAATGAGCACTGTGTAAGGGTTTACAGCACACACTCTGGGTGAAAGCCTCAACTACATCTGAAGTTAAGACAAGGTGAGTTCTCTAACTTAAATGTATTATTTTTACATTGTCATGGATACTCTAGGGCCTTTGATGATCTATGTGAATTTTATGATTAGTTTTCTCTTCTCTATGAAAAAGACATTGATTTTTTATAGGGAAATATACATAATATATAAATCAATTTGAGGAAATTTGCCAAATTATAACAATATTTAGTGTCTCAATCCATGAACATAAAATGTTTTTCCTTAAACTTTAAATTTATTAATTTGAGGAGCCTATTGGTGGAATCTTTGGTGTTTTCTAGATATAAGATCATATCACCAGCAAAAAGCTAATGTTTGGCCTTCTCTTTCTGCATTTTGATGCCCCTAATTTCCTTTTGTTACCTTATTGCTCTGGTGAGGACTTCCAGCACAATGTGGAATAGAAATAGTGACAGTGGGTATCCTTGTCTTGTTCCAGTTCTAAGTGGAAATGTTTTCAGCTTTTCCCTGTTCAGTATTATGTTGGCTGTGTCTATTGAGATGATCATATGATCTTTGTTTTTGTTTCCATTTATGTGGTGAATCACATTTATGGTTTTAAGTATGTTGAACCATCCTTGCATTCCTGGGATGAAGCCAACTTGGTCATTGTTGGCTTATTTTTTATGTGCTGCTGAATTTTGTTTTCTAGAATCTTACTGAGGATTTTTGCACATATATTCACAGAGGATTTTGGTCTATAGTTTTCTTTTTTGGTTGTGTTTGTTCTTGGCTTTGGCATCAAGGTGATGCTAGCTTTGTAAGTCAGTGGAGGTGAATTCTTTCCTTCTTGATATTATGAAATAATTTCTCAAAAGTTTACATTGCACGGATATACTCTATAATGCTGAAGTCAGGGCTTTCAGTGTGCCTATGACAAGGGTAGTGTTTTTGTACCTAATAGGTGAGTTTTTGACCCTGACTTCCCTCTCACCCTCCTTGATGTTTAGTTCCTAATGTCCTTTAAATCATTCTATTCCCATGTGTACCCATCACTTAGCTCCCTTACATATTTTCAGTGTATAAGAGATGTCATTTACATAGTTAAAAGTGTGAATATTTGAATGGCTTTTATTTTATTTTTTGACTAATTGCTCTGGCTATAACTTCCAGTATAACGCTAAATAACATTGGTAAAAGCAAGCAGACTTGTCTTGTTCATGATTTTAGAGGGGAAAGTTTACTTCTCCCATTGAATATTCACCATTGAGTATGGTGCGAGCCTTGGAGATGTGGGTTTTTCATAAATGCTCTTTATATGAAGAAGTTTCCTTTTGTTCCTAGTTGGTTGTATTTTTATCATGAGAAGGTACTAAATTTTGTCAAATGATATTTCTGCATCAATTGAGGTGATCATGTTATACCACATGATGTGGTTTATTGCATTGATTGATTGATCTTTATAAAACAACTCTTATGTTCCTGAAATAAATAACCTTTGGTCTTAATGAGCAATTTTTTAACATGCAGGTGGATAGGTTTGGTAGCATTTTATTGAGGATTTACCATGTATATTCATAGAGTATTCTTTTCTGTCATTGACAAATATATATTTTCTTCCACATAATAAAATCTCACTATGTTTGTGTCTCTCTGTGTGTATGTCTCCAAGTGACAATAATTTCTTGAATACACAAGGCATTTATTTGCATAATGAACCACATTCTATATTTTAATATTATTTTCTCAAGACCAGCTAGATGTGACATATTAGGGCCTTCTTAGGTCTTTCCCAGACATTTTTGTGGTCATATACATGTGGTGTGACTTTTTTGCTTTTTAGGAAATTTCATAGGTTTAAGAAATCTTCTATGATCAATTTCCTAATTTATCCCTTTGAATTTTTTAGTCAGCTTCTTGTTCACTCTAGATGCTGTTCCCACTTCAGGAAGCTGTGATGTTAAACATTTTTTGGAGATTATTTATGATTAATAATCATGTTAGAAGATGAAAAGTCTTGTTCAAAATGAGTGAGTTTTGAGTCAGGTCAAGTAAATATGAACTCCATGAGAAGTGATTTCCAGGAAGCTGCCAATAAGTGTCCCTTAACTGATGGATGAATAAAGAAAATGTGCTATTTATATACAACTGAATAATAACTAGAGAATGAACTAATGAGAAACTATCAAGGTTGTTTTTAATGGAAAAATCAAATATTTTGCTAGGTCTAGGGAGAGGAGTTTGTAAGTGAGGGAGAGAGTACACAAGTCCTAGAGGGAGAGAACTAAAGAAGATGAGATCTGCAAATAAGGACAAAATCCCAGGTCTTCACCAGGATCTTAGCAATTTAATTTGGAAGTGAGAAATTAAACATAATCCCTCAGTGTCAATAATGAAGTAGAAAATCTGGGGAAAGCAAGATAACAGTAGTAAACTCTTGCTCTATTGTCTTAATATCAACAAAAAGAAATGGAGAAGAATTCTCCAGAGTCTATTAATTAAACTACACCAAATCTCCAAGACACTGGAAAACTCTTTCCCTGTTGTCTCAGTATAAGGAGAACAAGATTGAAAAGAATTTTCTGGGGACAATTAAACAAAGTATATCAAGGTCTCCAAGATAGTACAGTCCCCATTCTATGGGTAGTGAGACTTCAAGGGAAATATAAATGTATATTTTCTATTTAGGATAACAAATAGTATTCTTTAAGACTATGCCAAGGGGTGTTTCTTAGAGATCTTGATACCAAGGTAAGTTGCAAACATATCATGATTAATCTTTAGTAAGAGAGATAAAGAAAGAGTTTAATCCAAACAAGTATGGAGAGATGGAAGAAAGGTGAAAGTGTGATTGCAAAATGAAGGAAAGAATGCACACTCATACTTACAATTTCCTGAAGCTAAACTTTTATCTACAATACCTATTGTCATGCAAAGTCTCAGAAACAAAACTAAAGGGTGTAAGCTGATGAGAAAGAAATTGCAACGATATATCTTATATCAATTTAGCTATTATTTCTGACCCAATATGCAAACGTACACTTATAAATAGCAAGCGAGAAAGAACTAGCTTTTCTAATTCTTAGGACTATTCATAGTATTATAAAGGTGATTACAAATATTTTTTGAGTTAATGAATTTGTTAATAAATGAATCATTAAGCATATCCCTGAGAAATAGACTTTTTGTGAAAATAGGATCTGGAGCTAGAGTGATGAAGCACCAGAGAAAGGGAATAATGTTGCATGATAGCAAGATGACCATAGACTGTGAGAATAGGTAAAGATTAGGAAAAAGGTGTACATTATCCTTTAATACGCTCATCAATTCTAGGTTGTAGGAATGTGGATGTGTGGACTGTGGTGGAGGTTGATAGATAGGGTAGAGTAAGAGGTTGACACATTAAAGAATTGGCAACTGGATAGCTGAATATAATCCCATGTAGCACATTCCTGTTAGGGGGCCAAAGCAGGGGCTGGAAGCCTGCCTTATTTTTGGAACTCAGCAGAGATTGAAAACTATGTAAATTTGTATTGAAACAATAATATATATTTATTGAATAACTAATTGACCAGTTGCTTTGATCAATGTTTACAGATTTGGAAATTATGTCCCAGAGAGAAGGGAAGCATAAATTTTCAAGCCCTCCTATTAAACCCACAGAGAAGAGTAGGACAAATTGACTTCCCTGAGATGAAGGCATATTTTATTTACTAGTTTTTGCTATATTGATCCTCAAAGCATTACTCAGACATCAGGCAATTAAGAGTGTCTGGTCATCCGTCTACTGAATCTCTGAATCTGGTCATTAGTCATTGAGAAGATGATTGATTCCTTTTTCATGTCCTGACTGGCCACTATAATCCCTTGTCTCCCCACGTCCTGCCTGATCTTTACTCCATCTAGAACAAAATTTCCTTTCTTTTTTGATGGAATAATGCTTCTCTAAATCTTTAGCATAAGCCTAACCTTCTCATAGAGCTTTTCTTTCTTCACGTCTATACTTCAAAAACCTGGTGCTTACTTTTACTACATTACTTGCAGTTCAATTTTTAGGTTTCATCTTTGGAATTTTATCTCCTTTACTACACAGTGGTCTCCTTGAGAGTATGTGACCAGTTTTATTAAGCATTATGTTCAGATTTCCTGATCAACACTGGTATAGAGAGAACCTGTGAAATATATGAAATAAGTCATAAAAGGTATTTCTCCACCTACCTTGTGCTTTCTCCACTAATGAAAAAACAGGAGACTTATAGCTTTGTCTTTGATACTTTCACATCACAAAATCAAGAACTTCACTTTTTCCTTCTGAGCCCAGAAGCTGCACTGTAATGAACTTTTATTTGCTTCAGATTGTTAATTTATTATAAGTAAGTTAGACTTTACTGCAACGGAGACATCCATAAAGAGAAAAGAGCTGAGATAGAATGTGTAGCAGTCAAATTATAGGGATTTTGTTTTCTCCCCATAGATATAAGCCTAAGATAAACTTAAAAATTATACAGCCAGGAATAGTCTCCCCTACAAAATTTCACCTACATCTAGACAGTTTCTTTATTGCATTTGCCTATTTATGTGCTTTCCAAGTTATAGGCTTATTTAGACTAAAATAACCTCTTTAATTCATGTTTTGTTATAATTGCAATATACTCTGCCTCTCCTTGTTTTTCATCTATTTTCTAAATCCAGTGGGAAAGCTTCTTTTTCAACAACAAGGAGCATGAGAACTATATTATTTATTTTCTAAAATATAATATTGAAGTTGCCTTCTGCTTTTTTGCTTCTAAATCAATTTGCCTCTTTGTGGGAATTTTGAATTGAGATCTATTACATGGCAGACCTTTTTTAATGCATATGAACAAAGATAAATTTTTATCTTGTACAATCAGAAGCAGACTATCTAGTATTCACAAACATCCATAAAAATGCATACTAACACACAAACAGGATTATATGCACTACATTTGAGCGTTTTTAGTTTTCCAAATAAGGAATATTTGAGATCATCCAAACTAAAAAAATTAATATCAACATTAAACAAAATGTGGGTAACACTATCATATACAGAGGCCCTGGAGCTTTATTTTCCCAATTTATTTCTGTATACTTTCCAGGTTTTAAGTTTGTATTAGGCGGGTGACAGTGTTTTGCCAACTCTTCCTTAAATCAATCTTTGTTATTTCGTAAACGGGCATAGAGTAAGGCTATTTCTGGTACCATGATGCTCAGGAAAGGCTAGCAGAAACTGAGAAGAGGTTTTTACATTCTTCAGGAATAAAAACAAATAAGATTAAAATATTATTTTGCATTTGAATAGGTATTTGGACAAAAACAAGTGGAAAAAGAATCATTAATAGAAAGTCAATAATTGTTTCTGGTGTGGGCAACAGGTATTTGTGACAGAAACAATGTTTATGCCTAATGACACCTGGTTTCATCCTTCTTCATTCCTGCTGCTGGGTATTCCAGAATTAGAAAAAATACACGTCTGGATTGGATTCCCTTTTTTCTTGGTATATATTGTTGCACTTCTGGGAAATGTTACTATCTTGTTTGTGATCCAGGCTGAGCACAGTCTCCATGAACCCATGTACTACTTCCTGGCTATGTTGGATTCCATTGACCTGGGCTTGTCCACGGCCACCATCCCCAAAATGCTGGGCATCTTCTGGTTCAGTCTCAAGGAAATATCTTTTGGAGGCTGCCTTTCTCAGATGTTCTTCATCCACTTCTTCACCGCCATGGAGAGCGTTGTACTGGTGGCCATGGCCTTTGACCGCTACATTGCCATTTGCAAACCTCTCCAGTACACAATGATCTTCACCAGCAAAATCATCAGCCTCATTGCAAGCATTGCTATCCTGCGGAGCCTGTACATGGTGGTTCCACTGGTGTTTCTGCTCCTGAGGCTGCCCTTCTGTGGGCACCATATCATTCCTCATACTTACTGTGAGCACATGG
>CAUYRH010168744.1:0-42148 GCA_963574655.1 Perodicticus potto
ACAAAGGTTTAATAACCAGAATCCACAGAGAACTCAAACGTATTAGCAACAAAAGGACAAGTGATCCCATCTCAGGGTGGGCAAAGGACTTGAAGAGAAACTTCTCTAAAGAAGACAGGTGCATGTCCTACAGGCACATGAAGAAAATGCTCACCATCCTTAATCATCAGAGAAATGCAAATCAAAACTTCTTTGAGATTTCATCTAACTCCAGTAAGATTAGCCCACATAACAAAATCCCCAAACCAGAGATGGTGACGTAGATGTGGAGAAAAGGGAACACTTCTACATTGCTGGTGGGAATGCAAACTAATATATTCATTTTGGAAGGATGTTTGGAGAATACCTAGAGATCTAAAAATAGACCTGCCATTCAATCCTATAATTCCTTTACTAGGTATATATATATATCCAGAAGACCAAAAATCACATCGTAATAAAGATATCTGTACCAGAATGTTTATTGCAGCCCAATTCATAATTGCTAAGTCGTGAAAGAAGCCCAAGTGCCCATTGACCCACGAATGGATTAATAAATTGTGGTACATGTATACCATGGAATACTATGCAGCCTTGAAGAATGATGGAGACTTAACCTCTTTCATGTTTACATGGATGGAGCTGGAATATAGTCTTCTTAGCAAAGTATCTTAAGAATGGAAGAAAAAGCAGCCAATGTACTCAGCCCTACCATGAAGCTAATTTATAGGTTTTATATGAAGGCTATATCCCAACTATAGCACAAGAATATGGGGGGGGAGGTTGGGGTGGAGGGAGGGTAATTGGTGGGGCCACACCTACAGTGCATCTTAGAAGGGTACAGGCGAAACTTACTAAATGTAGAATACAAGTGTCTTCACACAATAACAAAGAAAATGCCATGAAGTCTATGTTAAACAGTTTGATGAAAATATTTCAGATTGGCTCGGCGCCTGTGGCTCAACGGCCTGGGGCGCCAGCCATGTACACCTGAGCTGGCGGGTTCAAATCCAGCCCGGGCCCGCCAAGCAACAATGACAGCTGCAACCAAAAAATGGCCGGGCGTTGTGGTGGGCGCCTGTAGTCCCAGCTGCTTGGGAGGCAGAGGCAAGAGACTCGCTTGAGCCCAGGAATTGAGCAACAGGAGGTTGCTGTGAGCTGTGATGCTACTGCACTCTATCCAGGGTGACAGCTTGAGGCTCTGTCTCAAAAAAAAAAAAAAAGAAAGAAAGAAAAAGAAAAAAAGAAAATATTTCAGATTGTATATGAAACCAGCACATTGTACCTCTTGATTGCACTAATGTACCCAGCTATGATTTAATTAAAAAAAAAATTCCTTCTTTCTCCATTTCGGCTTTCTAAGTAGGCTGGCCACAAGCAGGCACGTTCCAGAGCTACTGTGACCCCATCATTGCATTTTCTGTATTTACCTCAGTCTGTGGATGCCAAAGCAAGTCCCAGTGACATGCTCCAAGGAACTGACCCCTCCTTACTGCCAAGTGAGCAGCAGGACTGGCCGGGGAGGAATTACGTCCCCTCCCAACTTATTGTCCCCATTAAACCAACTCCTTCCTGTGACCTTTCTCCTTCACAATGTCCTCGGAGTTCGGGGGGATGAAGGAGGGGTGACAAACTGAACAGCGAAAGGTTAAGGGCTGTTGTGACTTTCCACATCACAGCCAGTGACGACTCGGTGACAAAGTTCTGCTCCCTCCTAGAAGCAGCTGAGACGGAGGGAGAGGAGAGAAACGCTGACAGAGGCTCACAGCGCCCACTGCGATTTGGTGACGCTCCGAGCCGGCCAGCGTGTCCTGCGGGAAGGGAGGGCAGACGTGACCACAGCTGGCACTGAGAGCAGCCAAGCCACAGCACTGCTCACGGCAGTCACCGGCTCCTGCGGGGAGTGCAAGTCTGGGCTGGTGGGGGAGGCCTCATTATGGGGCACATTCTAAACAGGGCTTCACTCAGAAAGCAGGCCTTGCAGGGGGCACGGCGGGCATGTGAGGAAACAGGGCTCCGAGGCTTCAAGGGACATAGAAACACTTCCCATGTTAGAGTCCCTTGTGGCTTTAGAATATAAAGATGTTAGACGTTGCTGAGCACCTAATATGTACCTTTTTACAATAACTGTAGGATAATAGTTCTGCAAGGCTGGTGGCTCTTACCTTTTAGAAGAAGAAACTGGAATTGAGAGACTCCCCCACCCCTGCCCCCGCCCCCGCTGCAGCTCAAGACTTCCTGCAGACAGCAAGTATCTAGAAAATAACCACGAATAATTCCTGGTGTGCTTGGCTCTGAGAGCACGCCACCCCCAGACCTCAGACTGGAGATTCCGCTCCCTGAGCCGACCTCCTTTCCTTCTCACCCTACGGCTCTCTCCGGCCTGCTGCTGTATCCTCAGCTCTCCAGCTCCCCGTTTTCTAGATCCTTCCCTTGTATCCTCCTTACTCATTGCCCTGTGGCTTCTGTTGCCCCTGACCTAACCTAGACCCCATAGGAAACGATTTAAACATGCCTCTTATCAGAAGCTTAGCAATCCTCACTCCCAAACTACCTCCTGTGCTTAGACTGTCTATGACCAAATCCAAGAATCCCTTGCTGGCCTTTGCTCTATTCCACAGCTGTTAGGCAGCGTGAGAAAAAGCACCAAGTCCACCACGTAGACTGTATCCCAGTGGCCATCTCCTCCACGACCTGGCTGAGCCCTGCTCGCTCCTATGGCCAATCCTTTGTGTGAACTTTTCCTGTTGCCCCACCCACTCCTAACAGCTTTAGTCTCCTCTGACACACATCTCTCTCACTGCCTCACTTGCCTTGCTTGTAAAGACAAGCTAATTTCTTGTTATCCTAAGAAGAGGAGGTCATTTCTGGGCTGGCTCAAGTCGTTTACACAAAATCTTTCTGCATTTTCATCACAGTTTAGCCTTCCCTCTGGTTTGAAAAAAAGAAGTATTCCTTTTCCTTTCTATAAAGTCCCATCTGGGATGCTCATCCTCCAGCTTATTACCCTCTCCAGGATCCTGCTTTATCAATTTTGTCCTACCTCACTTGGAATTTGTCTCTTACTGCTAGCTCTAGCCTCTCTCTTGTAACCAGCTCTCCTATAGCAAGAAATATCTAACTATTCTGAAACCACGCTTTAGCTATTCCTTGTAAGGACACTTAAAGCAACTGGAAACTCAAAAATCCCATAAGAAAAAGAAACTTCTGCTGATGAGGAACTCAAAATAAAGTATGACCATCCACGAAAGAAACGAATCAACTACAAAGAGGGGATTCTTGCAGATGCAGTGCGTGGGGAATTATCATTCCAAGTACTAAGAGAGAATAGCTCTGAAACAGACTAAAAATGGGTATATTTAAAGTTGTTGGGTTTTTTGAAAATTGAAATGAATAAGATAAAGAAGATTTTTTTAAATAGGATTTTTAGGAATGAGAAGATGGAAATACGTGGCAGATTAAATAGTGCTGAAGAGAGTATTCCATAAATGGAAGCTAGATCTAAAAAATTTATGTGGAATGTAGCAAAGAAATAAAAAACAATGTGAAATTAGTTAAGCGAGATAAAGGCTAGACTATGAAGATCCGAAATAAATCTCCAGAAAGAGAAAATGATGAGGCAATATTTAAAAAGACAATTAAAATTTCCCAGAACTGAATACATAATTCCTCAGGATGAAAAAGTACCCAAATGCTAAAGAGGTTAAATAAAAATAAATCCACTACCAGACACATTATGGCAAAATTATAGGATATCAAAAATAATAGAAAACTTCTTAAGCATAGAGAAGAAAAGAATATATACAAAGAAATGAAAAAGTATGTACAAAAAATTACGTACAGGTGAACTGGCAACAGATTTCCTTCAGCAACAGTCTATCCCATGAGAAAAGCAGACAGTATTAAGCATACTGAATGAGAAGGGAATTTTTTTTCAGGAAGATAGAACGAGATTGAGTATGTTGTACAAAACAATATGGTCTCAAAACACAGAGAGCAAAAAGCTATGAAATTATAAGAAAAAGAATTTCAAACAAATACAACAATCACACATGCAAAGTAAGAGTGTTTTTTCCCCTCTTAACACTGCAAATTCTGACACCAAATGTGTGGGGGTTTTCCAGACCAACAACCAATTCTCCAGTTCTCTCACACCACTGGGATATTCTACAACTCCATTCATTTCTAACACTAGCTTCCCAGAGATAACGTCAGACTCCAAAGGATTGAGGTCTCAGTCCCACAAGACTGTTCTCACTTCAGACATCAACCGCAAGTATCAGGCTGAAGAGTTTTCTTGGAGGTTTAATCACAAAGGTATCATCAATTATTAAGTCCATCTCCAGCCCCTTCTTCTTCCCTGGAGTCTGAGGGGTCAGCCGGAATGTTTCAGACTCCTACCCAAGGGTTGGTCTTTCTGGTGACCAGCTCCCATCCTGAAGCTATCAAGGGGCCCACCAAGAGTAACTTCATTAGAACAAAGATGCTTTGACCACTCCCATCACTCAGGGAATTACGAGGGATTAAGGAGTTCCGTTAGTAGTCAAGGACAAACACCAAATATATTTCCATTATACTACACAAAGAAAACAGATTTCCAAATACTTCGTGAGTTAATAAAGAACTCATAATGTAAGTTACTAGCACAACATGTCAAAACTTGTAGGATAGGTATAAAGCAGTATTAAAAGGAAAAAGTATAACTTTGGATGTATGGGTCTGTGTGTGTGTGTGTCTCTGTGTGTGTGTGTGTGTGTGTGTGTACAGAGAGAGAGCACTAGTAACTAGGGGAGCTAAGCATTCAAGAAATTAGGGAAAGATGAAGCTCAAAGAAAGCAGATGGATGCACAGAATAAATACAAGGGGAAGTAACAAAGAAACAATAGAAGACTATGAAAAACACATTTTTTTTTTTATTGTTGGGGATTCATTGAGGGTACAAGAAACCAGGTTACACTGATTGCATTTGTTGGGTAAAGTCCCTCTTACAATCGTGTTTTGCCCCCAGAAGGTGTGGCACACACCAAGACCCCACCCCCTCACTCCTTCCCTCTCTCTGCTCTTCCTTTCCCCACCCCTCCCTCATTCTCTCTCTGCTCTCCCCTTCCCTCACCCCCACCGTGTCATTAATTGTCACTAATTGTCCTCATATCAAACTTGAGTACATGGGATTCATGCTTCTCCATTCTTGAAAACACATTTTTTTTGAAATGGCAAATCAAATAGAAACATTGGGTGATAGATAGTCAAGGAAAAGAGATGGAGCAAATTAAACAATGATAGGAATAGAAAAAAGAACATCTTTTCTGGTGAAATGGAAATGCAACAGAAAACCTTAAGTGAATGCTACAAACTCAAGCTTTTAGAACTAAATTTATAATTTTTAGATAAATTTGCCAATATTGACTTAAGAAGAAATCAAAAATATGGATAAATGAATAATTTTTAAAGAACAGCAAAAAAAACTATGTAAATTCCTAAAGTCAAATTATTTTTATTAACATTACTTAACTCCAGTGAACATAAAATCTTAATTTTATACAAGCTGTATTGAAAAATAAAATAAAATTTCTTGGCTTGGTGTCCATAGCTCAGTAGGTAGGGCACCGGCCACATACACCAGAGCTGGCAGGTTCTAATCCAGCCCTGGCCTGCCAAACAACAATGACAACTACAACAACAACAAAAAAATAGCCAGGCATTGTGGTAGGCACCTGTAGTCTCAGCTACTTGGGCAGCTGAGGCAAGAGAATCGCTAAAGCCCAAGAGTTTGAGGTTGCTGTGAGCTGTGATGGCACAGCACTCTACCAAGGGCAACATAGTGAGACCCTGCCTCAAAAAATAAAATAAAATAAAATGTCTTAGTCTTCCTTTAGACACCTTGAGCCCCAGACTGAACAGGGAGAGCCTGAGAAAGAATAGAGACAGGAAGAAGGGCGGCAGTCGCTATGGGTTAAATATTCAACAAGGCACTGGAAATTATTTGCGGAGTTTTGCTTGGATTAGTTCATTAAATTTCTCAAGAAAAGACCACATGTTTGGTGTTATTATTAACTCCATTTGAAGATGAGGAAACTGAGGCATAAAGAGGGTCAGTAACTTCCCACATTAGGATTCACAAGTGGCAGAACCAGAATCCGAACCCAGAGCAGTCTCACTGCAGAGCCCACATGCTTAGCCATCATGCTGTATTCCTTCCTATATTTGCACCTGTGACCATACAAGCAAATAATGAACACCAAATGAACACAGGTGGCAAATAAAAACTAAATAAAATATAAGCACATCTGATCAAGCCAATTTTTTAAAGCATTTAATCAAATCTGAACCCTCTCCATGATTTTAAGAATAAGCAAACACTTAGAAGCTGAAGCATGGTAATTTCTTAATTTGATAATAAGTATCTATGAAAAGCAGACAAATTATGATTGAGATTTCAATTTTCCATTAAATTCAGAAAGCAAATGGATATTCTGATCCTATCTAGTCAACATTGTACTAGAGATTATGTAAAGAAAAATAAATCAATAAAGAAAATAAATGCATAAGAATTGGAAAGAAAAAACCCTGTGTTCTTCAGATCATATTATTACATACATAGAAAATCCAAGAAAATGCGCCATAATTACAATTTAAAAGATGCTTCAGAAAGATTCCTAGATACAAAAATTTCTCGAACTTGTTCTATTCACATTAGCAACAAAACATTCACTCAGTAAAAAGTATTATCTACTATGTAACAGGCACTGAATTTTGGGCTGGTACGTATGTCTGACACATTCATGGAGAAAGTTATTAAAAGATACGAAAGGAAACTAAATAATTAGAGAGATATAACACGTAACAGAAGGACTCAATATTCCACAGAGGACAACTCTACAAGTTAATCTATAAATTTGGTAAAGGTGCAATCCAACCTAAAGTAATTTTGATTGGAATTTGAAAATCTGATTCTAAAATTACATCATATGAAAAAGCAAAGGAATATATGAAACAATTTCAAAGAAGAATAGGGTGCAGGCAATTGCCTTATATCAAAATTTATTAAAAAGTTAGGTCTACCCTGTAAATTAAGACAGTGAAGGCTTTGCACTAAGATGTACCTTAAAGTGGAGTGGGGTGACTCACCTGAGATGTAGTTTTGTAAGCCCTGCCCTATTGTGTCAGCTTGGTTTTGCCAAATCATAAAAGTAAATTCCCTGCTTCCTATAAGGAAGAGCCCCTATAAAAGATAGAAAACACAGGTTATAGAAAACAACCTGTACAATGTAAACTGCTTTTTTTTTTTGAGACAGAGTCTCACTTTGTCACCCTTGGTAAAGTCCGGTGGGCTCAAAGCTCACAGAAACCTTAAACTCTTGGGCTCAAGAGATTCTCTTGTCTCAGCCTCCCAAGTATCTGAGACTACAGACGCCTGCCATGACACCTGGCTGTTTTTTAGAGACAGGTGGGTGGGGAGGGCCTTGCTTTTGCTCAGGCTGGTCTTGAACTCCTGAGCTCAGGCGATCCACCCACCTCAGCCTCCCAAAGTGCTTATAGTATTACAGGCGTGAGCCACCTCAGCTGGCCCTAAACTGCTTCTCAACAACAGGCTATGAAACTGGATATTGGAGAGAAAAGTCTTTCAGAATCCCAGGCAGAAAAGGCAGCCTTATCAAGAGGCAAAAGAGAAGTTGAGGTTTGCCCAGGCAGGGTGGGAAGAGACTTCAGAAACCAAACCAGCCATGGTGGCCTTGAATGGCCTTCATTACCAGGAGGTGCTATGCTTTAGAAAACCCAGATGAGCCACTTGCCACAAAACAATTCAGAGTTAGAAGGCAGTGGTACTTTAAACTCCTTGGAAGGCAGAATCAGCCTTTTCAGTTTTTACCTCCACCCCCCTCTCCAAATATCTGGAAGAGATTCCATTGGAATGATCCTTTGCCTGGGGCTGAGAAACTATAGTCAGCAGCCAGATTTAGGGTAAGAACTCAGTTTATTTCAGGCATGAATATTAAGTGGGCCTTCTGACAGGCGGAGTACTTGTTAATTCTATTAGGAGAGCTATTCATAACGGTAAAGAAAGGGCCATCCCAGAACAGACAGGAATGTCTTTCTCTTGGAGAAGGCCAGTTCTCAGTCAGGATTTTTCAATCCCTCTTTCTGTCTCACACACTCTCTGAAACACACATGCATGGGCACACGCGTGCACACCACCACACTCCTCATCCAGCAAAACCAGGCCTCCCTCAGCTTGTGAGCCCACAGACTGCGGCCTACCTCCTCTTCACCAGTCCTGCCCCACAGGAATGGAATTTGAAGGGAACAGAGAGTCCTGTGCTCCAGCCATCTGCTCCAGTACTCCAGTTTCTCGACATGACAAGAAAAGCAGCCAGAGGCTGCTCCCAGCCTCCCAAGGCTGGTTGTTTGTAAGCAAGGCCCCAACTTCTAGCTCAGAGCTCATCTTCTGTGCTGATAGAGAAGAAACATCCTCTCATCAACCTCTTTCACTCTACAGTGGCTCTTTTTCTTGTATTATTAGGCTCCTGAGGTCAGAGGATGCAGCAGCCTCTCCCAACCCACCCAGAAAAGACAGGCCAGTGTACAGAAGTGGGTCTCGGGACCAAATAATGCAGAGCTCAGGGCCAAATAATGCAGTTGCCGACCCACAGAGCAGACAGCCTTCCTTCTTGCCAACCGTCCCCACTTCAGAAATGTCAGAGCTAATATAGGTAATGCCAGAGCCAGCCAGGGACAGCAAGGCAAGCAGAGTGCATGGACAGACATTCTCCAAGGTTGTCATGACCCAACCCATCCCAGGTCCTGACTTGAGTTGCTTCCCTCTTGAGCAGAGCTGATCTCACTCCATCTATTCCAACAGACCAGCTTCGGTGTGCACAGGTAGAGGTGTCAGAGGGTGACTGAGCAACACTGGCATCCGAGGAGTCATTCATACAATCAACACTTCACCAAGTCCTACCCACAGCGTCCTGACAGGCCCCAGCACAACACAGGCGGGGGAAGAAACAGGTAATAGAGGGCACATTGGATGTCTGTGGTGTTAGGAAAAGATACAAAGAAAACTTGCCAGCAGAGGTGACCATTAGGCTGGGTCTTGAAGAATAAGGGTGCGAGGTATATTAGTAACGTCTATCCTGCTACCTGGGTCTGTTTCCCCTCCTCAAAACACTCCAGAAACTTCTTTGGCATCACCATAAAGGTGAGGGCTTTGATCTATTTTTGAAGAATTTCACACAAATGAAATAATGATTACCATAAAAGGTGTTTCATATCTCTGAAATCAAACCATTCCAAACATTTTTAATGGCTCAAAACATTTTTAATATTTCCCATAGATCATTTGGAATATGCAGAAAAAATTAAAATAAGCAGGAATCTGGCTACTATGGAAAACAAATCATATTTTGTTATCTTTTTATTTTCTATGATTAGATTTTTGTTTTGTTTTTATATAAAACTGAGATCACATATTGTACCCACGATTTTATAACCTGTTTGTTTTTCACTTAACATTCTATTCTAAGCAATTCCAACATCCTTAAACGCTCTTTAAAAGCAGTATTTTAATGGATAAAAAACATTTCATGGTATGAATGGGCCAAAATTATTTTAATTATGTCCCTACTGTTGGAAATTTAGTTTATAACCATTCTTTTGCTGCCCATGCCACAATAAATATCTGAATACATAAATCTATTTGTGCATCTGCAACTATTTTGCTGCAATTAATTTCTAAAACTAGAATAACTGGAACTGAAAAGCCATATGCATTTTTAGGATTCCGATTACACACTTTCAAATTCTTCCAGAACTACAAGTACAGTTCCTGTTACCTAGTGGGTACTTAATAAATATTTACCAATTAATGAATAAGGGATTTTAAAGATTTTCCTCAATACTCTTGCTAAAAGTTGTCACACTTGAACCACAGAAGACTAAATAACTTTTCAAAAAGTAAGAAACTACCAAACTGATAAGCTTTTAAATACCTTTGAGAAGTACATAGGCCAAGTCTGAAGCTCAGTTGTCCGGCATGAGCAAGAGTCAAGCCCCGTCTCTACTAAAAATAGAAAAATTAGCTGGGTATGGTAGCAGATGCCCATAGTCCCAACTGCTCAGGAGGCTGAGGCAGGAGGATTGATTGAGCCCAGGAGTTTGAGCCTGCTGTGAGCTGTGATGTCTCAGCACTCAAGCCCCGGTGACAGAGTAAGACCTATCTCTAAATAAACAAATAAATTAAAAAAAATAAAGCTGAGGGTGGCACCTGTGGCTCAAAGGAGTAGAGCGCCGGCCCCATATGCCAGAGGTGGCGGGTTCAAACCCAGCCCCGGCCAAAAACTGCAAAATAAATAAAGCTGAGTTATGTATTTACCTGATAGATGGTTGTTCAGCTAAAATAATGCTGCAGAATAATTACTGTCATAAGAAAATACACACTTGAGTGGGGGGAAGGTGTATGTGTCTACACCAAGAAGTCCATGCATGCGTATAACCGAACTTTTCATATGACCTGAAGCTGACTACATATACACTACCTGGGCATATGAATCACCAATGTTATGTTTTTTCCCTTGTTGGGGAAGTTTAAGAAAATCTCATATTCACACTTCTATCCATATGTGAATTCACGTAGGAACATAATGAGCATTCCCAAATCACAGGTTTGAGATTCTTCTCGTAAATAATAAGTTCCTTAAAGACAGGAAGTCCCTCCCTTGTCCTGCCTGTTACAGACTCCACAGATAGGGGATTCAATAAATATTTGCTGGTTAAAAAAGAAAAGAAAGGACAGATGTTTTTAAAAGATAAGTCAAAGCAATTCTTTTGTAGACTTACGAGCAATTTGTTTGAAGGAAAACATGTCTAGGGTTAAATTTGCCATCTGCAAACATAGAAAGAAAGCTAATTATTATCCCTAATGACCTAACTATACAGGTATAACAGTGGTAATGAAGTCAATGTACTATAACCCCAGCTCAAGCACCTCAGGACGTGTTAAAGGACAGAATCTCCCAGTGGGGTGACTTCATGTTAGAGTCAGACTAGCTCACTACCTTCCAAACAGTCTCTTCCCGTGGCTGTATGTTCTCTTTATGTTAAAACACAGACATGTGCGGGCACGTACACACACGTGCACACGTTCTGAGCCAGAGGCAGGGTTAGGCAGATCTCCCCGTCTCCACAATGCCTTTGTATATAATGATACATAAAACAAGACAGGAGGCCTCCCGTGCACACCGTAAGAAGTTTTTATTTAAAGGAAGTATCCCAGGTTTTCTAACTACCTCAACACTGGAACTCGTTTCCCACTTTAAGATTTAGAAAAACTTAGCTTCAAGTATGGAAAATCCTCAAAGAACTCAAAATAAACCTTCCATTTGATCCCAGAATCCTATTACGAGACATCTACTCAGAAGAAAAAAAAATCATTTTATCATAAGGACACTTGCACTAGACTGTTTATTGCAGCTGAATTTACAATCACCAAGATGTAGAAACAGCCTAAGTGCCCACCAACCCAGGAATGGATTAAAAAGCTGTGGTATATGTATATGATGGAATACTATTCAGCCATTAAAAAGGATGGAGATTTTACCTCTTTGTATTAACCTGGATGGAGCTGAATATTCTTTTGTTTCTTTTTTTTTTGAGACAGAGTCTCATTATGTTGCCCTTGGTAGAGTGCCATGGCGTCACAGCTCACAGCAACCTCAAACTCTTGGGCTGAAGCAATTCTCTTGCCTCAGCCTCCTGAGTAGCTGGGGAGGCTATGCCCACCACAATGCCCAGCTATTTTTTTTTCTTTTTTTTGTACAATGTGCTGGTTTTATATACAATTTGAAATGTTTTCCTCAAACCGATTAACATAGCCTTCACGGCATTTTCTTAGTTATTATGTTAAGACATTTATATTCTACACCTAGTAAATTTCACATGTAGGTGTGGTCCCACCAATTACTCTCCCTCCACCCTCCACTCCCCTCCCCTTCCCTCCCTCTCCCCTTTTCCCTTCTGGCTATTTTTTTGTTGCAGTTGTCATTGTTGTTTAGCAGGCCGGGTCTGGGATTGAACCCGCCAGCCTCAGTGTATGTGGCTGGCACCGTAACCACTGTGCTACAGGTTCCGAGCCTGAAGAATATACTTCTTAGTAAAGTATCACAAGAAAGGAAAAAGCAAGTATCCAATGTACTCAGTACTAATATGAAGCCAGTAGATGATCTGATACACGCCCACATAGGAGAAAGACTCAATTCAGTCCAATCCAAGATGGAGGGTGGGGGAAGAGCGTTCAAGGAAAGGGGGGGTGAGGAAGGGGATTGGTGTGCTCCCACATAACGGGCCCAGGGTAAGGGTGTAGGGCACACCTCCAGGGTATGGGACACAACTAGGACAGGGACTTTAACAAACCCAGACATTGTAACCTAATTGTTTGTACCTTCATATTAATGCAACATTAGAAAGAAAAACTTAGGAGAGAAAGCAGCAGGAGCCGTGATCTGGGGGTTCAGTGAGGGGGTGAGTTGGAGCGAGCACCCCTTTAAGTGCTCAAGAGTGGCATAGGAAGGACACGCCAAAGTCACACGAGAAATGACAGGGCGGGCTGCTGTCGTGCTGCCGGCTGTTCATTTCAGGCATCTGGTGCTGTTGTGAGAAACAAGTCACAGACCCACAGTCACTTGGTGCTTGTGTCTCTCAGCTCAGTTAAATTCACAACCCTAAATTCCACACGTCAGCATTTGATAAAGCCTTTCAAAAGCGAGTCAAGGGAAACCTTGGCAGCCTGCAGAGAATTTTGTTTTGCCACCAGTTTGAATAAAACAAGAACCCTTTGGCAGATTTCTAATGCGACTGTGCGAGTCAGCGAAGGTGACAGGAAAGGTGGTGCACAGGCATGTTCTCTGCGTGTCACCCTGACAGGGCAGCTGACAGAACCCAGCAGATATGAGAGGCACGGGGCAGGCAGTGACATCCCAGCTCAGGGATGCCCTGGCGACTTGTGAAGGAGAATCCCTCGATGGGTAGAAATCCAATCAGTAACATTTAGCTTTTCATAATATGTTTATAAATTTAAGACATTTTTCTCTGAAAAGGGCAGTCATGATAAATCTGAGGCCACCGTTCGATCCAGGCTGAGATAGACCAGCTGGAGCAATGGGGTGAGCACAATGACAGTGCCCTACAAAAGGGTCCGTGGAATGATCTGTCCCAAGAGCCCACCCCACCCGGCCTCTCCACAGCCTCAGGCGAGCCACTGCAGTGGTCAAGCTGCTCTGTGCACGCTATCTCACCATGCTGAGTTTCACACCCAACACTCACGAGTCTCTTCACGTTCTGGGTCTCAATCCTCTTTCCCAAGTTCTCTTTGGAGGGTGGGTTTCCATTCTACAATCAGGGACCCTCTTCCTCCTGGTCATGGGAAACGGTGAGGAAAGGGCTGACTCCAGGAAAGATGAGCCCAAGAGAAAAATAAGGTGTCACTTGAAGCAAGTAAAACCCCACCTTTATTCCTTTAGACAGTATCAAAAAAGGGCAGTCATGTTCCCACGAGTGTCTCAATATGGCTGGACACTCCATAAAATCGAGCTAATTATCACTGAAGAGTGCACGGGCTATTTGCCTTTGGTAAGCCTTTTCCTGAACTTGAACGATGGATTTCCAATATTTACCACTGGGTTGATTCAGAATACAGTGAGACTCTAGTCCAAAAGTGCCGTGCCCGCTGAAGTCCTGGCTTCCTTTTCTAATGAATATAAAAGGCTTCGCGAGGTGAGCATAGAGTTCCATGTTCAGTTTTACGTTCCAGAATGTTATTCGTGCAAACACATTGGTGAGACTTTGAGGACGGGTTGCAGATTCCAGTAATAAATGCCTGTCCTCTCCATCAGGCCTTCTGGGGGATGCATCCCAGCCCCTCCGCATTGCATTCCTTACGCTGTGTTCCCAAGGTGCGGACAAGACCACAGCCACGGAACACAGAGTGGTAAAACCAGGAAGCTGAGACAATTGTATACCTTTGTTGCACAGATGACAATTAAAGAAGAGGATGCCCCAGACTCTACCCACCACCACCACCTTTATTTATCAGGATCTACAGCAAGTCAAACAGCAGCTCCAGTGAACAGCACAGGTCCAAGAACACAGTGTGACTTGGAGAGCAGGGGGAAGGTGTCAGGGGCGTGGTCCAGGGAAAACCCCCGGAGGCTGTGCTGCCAGACCAGTGCGAGGGGCACGTGGTGGAGCGGGCTGGACGAGCCGTCTCTCTGCTCTCCTGGAGGGCAGAGTTCTTTATAGCCAGTGCTCTGAAGCACATCAAGGGCCTCACCATGGTTCTCTCACTTCTGTGTTTTCTATTCTTGGGGCTGCATGCAAAGCCAGAAACGTGAAGGGACTCTCCTCCTCCACAAGTCACCACTAGACAAAACACAGAGCCCATTCACCACTTTTCTCTTCTCAAAGGACTCTGTTTATATGGCTTCATTGAGCGTGCTACAAGGGAAAAGACTCACGGAAGTTGGCAGGCCTCGTTTAACCATACCATGAGTGCATTGAGCAGTTAGAAAGGGCAGGTGGCACATCACCAAGGCAAATCACAAAACCCCTTTGTGAAAGTTTAGTTCCTAAATACACAAACAGTGAACCCCAAAGAATGAATAAATCTGCAAGGTTGCAGTTTGATTGAATAAATGTATTCCAGAATCACACATACAATAAACGATTGATTTAAATAAAGGAAGAAAGTTTCTATAAGAATCTGTTGGACACAAACAACCCTTTCATTGTGTATGATCCAAGTGAAATTTCCTTGTAATGGAATTTTTTTTTTTTTTTTTAGAGAGACTGAGTCTCACTTTGTCACCCTGGGTAGAGTGCCATGGCATCACAGCTCACAGCAACCTCTAGCTTTTGGGTTTATGCAATTCTGTTGCCTCAGCCTCCAAGTAGCTGGGACTACAGGTGCCCACCACAATGCCCAGCTATTTTTTTGTTGCAGTTTGGCTGAGGCTGGGTTCGAACCTGCCACCCTCGGTATATGGGGCTGGCGCCCTACTCACTGAGCCACAGGTGCTGCCCTATGATGGAACTTTTTAACTGCTTGTACTTTTGTTTACCTCTATAATGCCTTACCTAAACATAACCACAATAGGAACAATCAAGAAATTATCCACAGGTTTCCTAAGAAGGGTGTGGCCCTGTATTTCTAAAATGCTCATTTATTTAATGAATGACTTTGGACTTGCAGGGAAGTATTCATCCAACCATATGATACAATTGTAGGGCATGAATCTACCAGCAATGATAAATCTTAAACACAAACAAGTGCTCAAGAAGAATACAAAAGTCCTTTGTGATTAAGTTAGCCTGGGGCTAGAGACCAAAAATACTGTGTACAAATGATGGCTTTGCCTGAAATTTTTCTGAGAAAACCAACATACTCTTCTCTATCTTAGAAATCCTAGAATCTCTAAAGCAGAAGAGACCTCGGATAGCATTAAAGGCAATCTTCTTTGGTAGAGTGACCAGTTCATCGATGTTTGCTGGGATTTTTCTGGTTTTAGAACTGGAAGTTCCAAGTCTTAGAAGATCCCTGAGTCTTGGCACATTGAGATAGGCACATTGGTCACTCTTGTCTCTGGATTTGTAAATCCCCTCCATGACACAACCTGCCAGAGACTTAACTAGACATCACGAGGTAAGTCTAGTCAAAATCAGGGTTTCTATAACCCATCCATGTTCTGCTTGCTACAGCAAAACAAAGTTTATTGCCTCTTCCACCTGGCAGCTCTGTATCTGAAGACTGAAGACTGCCCTTCCCATCCCACATTTCCCCAGTCCAGCCTTTCTGTCCTCTAAGTTAAGTTGGCCCAGCTCCTTCACCTGCTCCTTGAGTGTTCTCATTCCACTGATAAGTCCATTACGCTCCTCTGGGCAGGCTCATCTGTCCCAGTCCCTCAAATGGTGACATCCCAAACTGACCTCAAGCCCTGCACGTTGCCTGAGCAGAGTCCATGACCCCTGCCCCTCAAACTACCCCCAGTCTGGGGGTTGTTTACTGTGAAGACAAACTCACATTCCTTTAGCTTGTTTGACCACCACTCAAATACAGTTCACGTCAACATAAAATCACGGAGATTTTTACCAATGCTGCTGCTCTAAGCTCTGCCATCCCGTTGTTATATAATCAGTCTTTAGACCCAAACATCACACGCTGATCTATTAAAGTGAACCCATGATTCCAGCGTCAGATCATAATTCTATCACTCAAATTACTCACACCAGTCACTGGGTCCACGTTCATGGAATCTACAAATGTTTTCCGTGTGTCAACATCTGCCATCAATCAAATCATTATTAAAAATGTTGATGAGGTCAGTGGAAAACCAGATGTCAGCACATAGCTAGCTATTTGCTGCATTAAGTTAATGTAGGCAAATCACCTGGGTCCTTTTATTTTGCAATATTCTTTATGGCTTTCCTTCCCAGATTTCAGAGAGGAAGTTGAAACCAGGAAAGAAAATACACAGCAATGCTTTCTTCATTTTTAAGTGTCAACTGTCTTCTTACCTTTAGCCCACGTGTTCTTTCAGGCGTTTCCAAGCTTCAGTGAATCAAGTATTACAGAAACCCACCCACCCCCCCGTGAGCCTGGACCTGGCATGTTCCTGACTCCTCTTCCCCAGTACACAGTGGGGTTGCACCTGTCCACCCCCTTTCAAGTTAGGCACAGCCATGTGACTTGTATCAGCCAATGACACAATGTGGCATGATACCCACTGCACCCTGGCAGAAGCTTTAAAAGACAGCTGGGTGGTTCGTTATTTCCTCTCTGCTGGTGTTTTGATTAGGGAAGGAGGTGTAGGGGCACAGCCTTCATCAGCCTGGGTCCCAGACAGAACGCAAAGATCAGAGACCTCCACTGAGCTGCGTCAGACATGCGGGTTGAGTCGGGAACAAAGCCCCAAGATTTGGGTTGTTTTGTTACTGCTATACCACTCTGCCTCCCATGACTGCTATACCGAGGATACAAAATTAGAAAAAGGCATAGCCTCCTGTTTGCAAAAGGCTAGTAGTGTGATTGAGACAAGTCACAGCCACAAACTAAAAGGACTAAATTAGCATGTAGCAAGAAGCTAAACTGAAAAGTGGAGAAAAGTAGCCAGTAAGATATGGCGCTACACTGGATTACCAGGCCTGGAAGGGAGCTAGCTAGCACAGGGAAATTCAGTATGGGTTCATGTTATCAGAACACGGTTCGTCTCTGTTAAACAAAACTGAAAACTATATATTCATTTATCAAAAAGTGTTATAGGAGATGGTTCTACAAGTACATTGACCATTTTCCTTTAAAGCTTGATTTCTGTGGCATGTCCCCTGCATTTAATTTATTCTCTTCAGAGCTCTGATAAGGCACTTAGTTTTTTGATGGATACATAGGTCTTTGCCTTTGGAAATGAGCGATTTAGCACTGTCTTAAGACAGAAGGGTCACCTTTTCTGGGAGTTTTACAGGAACCTTGGCCATTTTCGTAACACATATAAAGTGGGGCTGATCCCAGCACCCTCTCCCCGTATGGTTTATTTCACAGAAAGGTCCCTTATTACGACTATAATGGTAGATACCAGCCTCAACACTGAATTTCAATTTGCTGATCTCGCAAAAATATGGCCTCATTCCTCTTTCAAATACATTCAATCTGGCTTGGCGCCTGTAGCTCAACAGGCTAAGGTGCCAGCCACATACACCTGAGCTGGCGGGTTAGAATCTAGCCTGGGCCCGCCAACAACAATGATGGCTGCAACCAAATACATTCAACCTTTCCTTTCTGTTCTTTTATAAGAATGGAGGAAGTTTGGTATTAATTGGGACAGTCACTCACCAAGCACCTACTCTGTGTGAAGAGCTGTGCCAGGTACTGGCTATTCATTAATGAGGGTCTGTCCTCGGGGAGCTTACAGAGGGGAGTGGCCGAGAGTGGGGAGGGTGGGGAGAAGGACTCTCTGAGCAGAACAAACACCACACGGTCCCCTCCCTGAACAGGAGGGAGCTGTGAGTATTCAGCTCGTGGCAATCAAGCAGGGCAAAGGCAGCGGAATGCAGCTTGAGAAGACGCTAAGAGCTGGGTGATGGGCAGACCACGTGGGCCTTGTAGCCCTTGTTAAGTTTTGGGTTTTTTTCTCCATTTTATCCCATATGCCCTGGGAGCTCTAACACAGTTTCCATTTTCAGAAAGTCCTCCTGGCTACCTGGTGAAGAACGGATTGGCCTAGAGATGAAGAGAAACTGTTCCAACAGCCCAGGCAAGAGGTAGCAGTGACACAGACGGGGGTGGCAGCAGGAGTGATGGCTCCACGTACAGACTGAAAGGTACTTGGAGTAAACTCCTAGGGGGGTGAGCATGAGGGTGACGGTGTGTCGGGGAGACGTCCCGGTTTCTGGCCTGAGCAACTTCACCGTGCCCTGGAGAGGGGACGGGAGGAGCCAGACCAAGGAGGCCGAGGGGGCCCTGCACAGACACCTGAGTGAAGCTGCCGCACAGCAAGGGGAGATGTGGGTCCGAAGGGGGGCAGAGCAAAGCAGGCAAGAGACACGTGGGGCTCACCAGCTCGCCACGGGCACTGGACTGTGGGCACAGGACCAGGAGGAAAATGTGGGATTGGAGAACGTGAGCAAGAGTGACAAGGGTTCTTAGGCGCCAAGAGGAAGCCGGTCGGAAGTCCAATGGGTTTAACAAAAAATAATTAGTTATCGACGCCTCGATCCCAGACACCCGCTGCCAGCATCCCCAAGTCACAGTTCAAACCACAGCATCTCGGAGCCTGTCTGCACAAGTTAACTTCGTTTTCCTAAAAGTTCATCTCTCTCTTGACTATTTTTTCCAAGAAAGAACAACCTTTTTATCACTTCACATACTTCACTACGCCAGCAATCCTGGGTAGAGGAATGTTTCCAGAATACCAGACTGTGACAAAGTGTTCACTGGTCTGTGGAAAAATAAGAAAACCAGAACCCTAGAATATACATACATCAACAGGAGGGGGCCAACTGTCTTGTCCTGGGAAAGGTGCCCCATTTTCTAAAATAACATCCGTCTTTTAGTATTAATAGGTCCTTTCTTTTATGAAATAGTGGTGATAGGAGATATTTTTTAATGTCCTTACATGGCAAGATAAAAGATTGCTAATTTACATAAGACTCTTACCTGTTCTGATTGTACCAGTCTGTGAAATCTGAAATCAGAGAAGAATGAGCAGAGAGAAAAAAGGGGCATCGTGGAGAAGACCCCCGCCAGCTCTCACCTGCCTGCCCTCTGGCTGAGCACCGCCTCCCAGACGCATCCTCAGGGATGCCCAGGATTTGCATTTGCGCCTCAGCAGACACTGTCAAATGCCATGGACATTTGGAGTTGTTTCCAGTCAAAACCACAAATGTCAGGGTGCACTTTATTGGCAAGACTGAGTCACTGTACCCAAGGTGTAGAAGTCCTCAACTCTAGGAAGTGTGAACAGGGCCCTGCGTAGCTGCTGTCATGGGTCCTCACCACATGTTGATTCTGACTCATGCAAATCAACTACGGAAGGCTATGCTGGCAACTGGGGACATCTGACCATGGCCTGCATGATACGCGCCTTGAAGCAGTCATTGTTAATTTCTATAGCTGTATTAATGGCACTGTATTAAGAAAATATTTTCTAAATGTCCTGAAGTAGTCAATGTCATATATTTGGTATTGCTTTCAAAACTTCAGCAAACACAAAATAAACCAAAGACTGCAAGCTGTTGAGACTGTTAAATCCTGAGAATGATGGGGAAGGTAAATTTTACTGTCTCTCTTCTTTTATGAATGTCTAACATTTCTCACAAGAAGAACTGGGCAGAGAGGGAGGGAGGAAGGAGGGAGGGAGGGAAGGTGGAAGGAGAGAGGCAGGCGGGCTGGCGGCTGTCCTCCAATGCCCTCCTTGCCATTCCATTATGACTCTGACGGGAAGGAAGGAAGGTGGATGAGTTGGGAGCAATTTCCGCTAACATCTGTGCACACCACTTTGGGTTAATGCTGGTGATGTGAACGTACACAGAGGGACAGAGATCGTGTCAGGCAAGTGTCTTTACCACCACTGTAGGAATGAGGACAGTTCGACCCAGGTCATTCTACGTTTCCACAAGGAAAAGAGAGAAAAAAATCAGGTAGTTGGACTAATTTGGGCTGCTCAAGAAATCCATCTCTGAGCAATTTAAAAAAAAAACCAAAAACCAATTATGTAAACCCCCAGACTACACAGACTGGCCAGGCTGTCCCCAGAATGGGGCAGCCACTTCTTCCAAGTCCTTTTCTTGATTGGACCTGGCAACAGGGGCAGCTCCCAGCTGCCCTGACTCGGGTCCCCTCCATTTCCCTGCCACAGAGATAAAGGAACATGAATTCCTACCTGGACCGTATGAAAAGGAAAGGCAGCCTTCCATAGTTGCCCTCAGGAAAAGCCTGAATTCATCCACGGGCAGGCGGCTAACGCCGCCCTCCTGGACACGGCACGTCAGCAGAGAGGATGGCACGTTCCTATGGCTTTTCCTTGAGTGTCCTGTGTCCTAAACACCCAGACTCCCCTTTCTCCACAGTTCATCCCTACTCCAAAACAGTCAGTGGCTTCTGGAGACCCACACTCCGGCACGGCACAACGGGTCAAAGGGCAGGCTCAGAGCCAGCTCTCAAAGGTCCAAACCCCGGCCACTTATGAGCTGGGCCACCTGGGACTAATTCTAAACCCTTCTCTGCTTCAACTTCCTCCTTCCCTCTAAAAAACAGGGACATCACGGGGCTGTTGAGGATGGAACATGCGAGTTCAATCAAATGAAGCATCAGAACAGCTCTAACGCAACCTCTTAATGTGGCAGCTGTTCCCAATTCTTTGCTCCCCAGCTCAATTCCCAGCTGCCCCCAATTCCACCTATTTTATTATTTCTCCCCGCCTTATCTCTCAGGTGCTTGTAATATAGACTCACTCAGCACCTTTAACGTCTTCACATGTTGTTGACCAGCAATTTTAAGCAGAAACTATCGTGTCCCTGGAGACCAGTCAGCAGCGTGTTAATAACGCACTATTCTTCCCTACCCCACCTGTGTTTGGCCTCACCCCAGGCAACCTTTTTTACTATTGATCACCAGGTGCAGGTGGAGGCCCATCCCCTATCATTTCTTGCCTTTGCCTGATGTGTTTCTGGCATGTTCTCTCTCCACTGTTTCTACGCATCTTCCCATCTGTCAAGGCCTCCCCAAAGCCCTGACTTCTCCCCAACACTAGACTATTAAAGCCTCCCAAACCTCCTTCTAACTTCCATAGAGCTTAGCGCACCTACCACTACCTGAACGTCTTTATAAATGAGATAGTAAGTCATAGTCTGACCAGGAAACAGGCAGCACCTCAAAAAGGCATCACACTATTTACAGAGGGGTGGGGGGTTAAGGGAGCATGAAAGGGATGGCAAGGTACCCGGGGACCTGCAACAGGAGAAGCAGTTATCCCCGAGATCTGAAGGGACAGGGGAGGCCGCAGTTACCAGAAACCAATAAAGGCTGCAGGGGAGTCCAGCTGAGCTGTGACCACGGCTACTTCTAAACCAAAGATACGTACCCCTTCCTCTCTCTCTCCCACCTTCTGCAGTCTCTGAAAGGTGAGTCTCTTTCTGGGACCCAGCTGGAGGCCAGAGACCAGGGAGAGGTCAGTCTCACCCAGGAGACACAGAAAAGAGTGGGGAATTGGCTCCAGAGGGGTGACTGTCCATGAGCGAGCATGGACAGGTTAGTAAGGAGCTGACATCACCCAAGGGGAGCCATCTCATCTTCAGACCTGTGGCCTCGCATGTGTGGGCCTCTGCCAGAGTCAGTACGATGAAATGGAAGAAGCAAGGGCTTAGACACCAGGGCCTGGGTTAGAATCTGAATGCCTTCATCTGCGGCTGAAAACAACTTAATTTCCCTAAGTCTCTGATCCTCAGATTCCTTTATTGGTTGAGATGAGAGTGATCATACCCTCAAACTCTTTAGGTTATTATGAGAATTAAATTAGGAAATTTCTTCCTTATTCCCCCTTCCCAACTACTTATCATCCCCTGAAGACTGGGGCTGTAGCTCAGATGATGAAAAATAATAGCAATATGCACATTAGTTGATGGACAAAAAATTTCTGTAAATTCAAAGTTATTTAGCAAACATAAGGACTTCATATGGTCTTTGCCTTGGGCTGTCTCCTCTAAGTAGAAAAGCAAAAAGGAATCTAAGGACTCAGAGGCCTTTGGAGTCTTGCAAATCTAAACGTGGTCTAGCAGCATTGCCCTCTCCTGGGAGAAATGCAGAATCCTGGGCTCTGTACTCCCCTCCCCCCATCAGAGTCTGCATTTTAGCAAGATCTCTAGGTGATCTGTACACACATTAAAGCTCAAAAAGCCATGCTTTAGGACTGCAGGGAACCCCAGAGGTCATCTAGATTCTGGTTAAGCAGCGTCACTTTATAGCTGAGGAAACTGACGTCTGAAACTACGTACATTGTTAGACACTGTGGCAGATACTGTCCACGACTGACCCTGTGGGCGTGTCCTCTGCTTTAATGCTTTCCACAGCACAAGGCGAAAACAAGTGTCCTCCCAGTCTCTCTGGAAGCCAGGAGTGGCCCTAGCACATTGCTGACCAGTGGCACCTGCTAGGAGGGTTTCTTGAAAATCTTCTGCTTTGTTAGGATAGTGGGGCAGGCAGGGAGGCATTAAGCTTTCCTATTTGTCCTGCCTGAAAGGAAACATGGTGTCTGGAGGTGGGGTGGGCATCTAGCGGAGGACAGAGTGGCACGCGATGAGGGAAAGACACAGAACCTGGCCCTGGATGACATTGTTCAGCGGAGGCTGAACTGGGTCAGCAACCCCAGCCTTCCTGTTATAGAATATAAACAGACACAGAAATCCTGCTTTGGGTAAGGTGCTACTGGGCAAGTTTTCTGTTACTTGAAGCCAAATCTATCGCACACAATGTCACACAGCCCGCGAGTGGCTAAGCCAACACAGATCTCAGGGCCTGGGAGATTTCTCCTACGCCTTCCTCATTCAGGAAGTGGGCGAAATCTTCCAGACTAGATTTTTATAGGCACGTATGGAATCGGGGAGACGTGCTAAGGTGAGAACCACCTGTGCCTGGGAAGAGGGGCGTTCCACACACTCAGTAAAGAAGAAGACAACACCCTAAGTGCAGACAGTCAGGGTCAGTCTAGACACTCTGCGTGTGTCTGTTTACCCCACTGACCAAAAGGTTGGACACTGAAGAGGCGTGAGGGTGGAGAGGGGACCGGCCGTCTGTGAGCCGTGTGGAGCTCAAGTATCAAACCTAAATCCATGTTAGGGACAGTTCCCGTTCAGTGATGCTGCCACCAAATGTCATGTTGATTCATCAGTGTCTACAGATTCTATTAATATGCACCTACTGAGTCATGAAAATTCATGTTTATCTAACCAAGGGTTGCTGTTCCCACATTTACTTTTAAAAAAAATGGGCTAGAACTCAAGAGAGAATGAAAGTGACGGCACAGACAGAAACCAGAAAAACTGCTCCCTTCCGGAAAGTGACAGCCCAGGGGAGGAAAGGCCACCTCCGGATGAGGGCAGGGAAGGCTATGAGGAGGCATGGCTCTCAGGACCAGGGGCTGGGGGACAAGCTGGACACTGGTTGTCAGGACTGGGGATGGGGGACAGGCTGGACACTGGCTCTCAGGACCAGGGACTGGGGGACAGGCCAGACACTGGGTCTCAGGACCAGGGATGGGGAACAGGTTGGACACTGGCTCTCAGGACCAGGGACTGGGGGGCAAGCTTGACACTGGTTGTCAGGACCAGGGATGGGGGACAGGCTGGACACTGGCTCTCAGGACCAGGGATGGGGGACAGGCTGGACACTGGCACTCAGGACCAGGGACTGGGGGACAGGCTGGACGCTGGTTGTCAGGACCAGGGACTGGAGGACAGGCTGGACACTGGTTGTCAGGACCAGGGATGGAGGACAGGCTGGACACTAGTTGTCAGGACCGGGGACGGGGGACAGGCTGGACACTGGCTCTCAGGACCAGGGATGGGGGACAGGCTGGACACTGGTTCTCAGGACCAGGGATGGGGGACAGGCTGGACGCACCTCCTTCTCCTGCTCAGTGGGGCTTCTGAAGAGCTGAGAAGCGTCTCGTCTGGACTCCTGCCATGACCATTCTATCATTTTCCAGCGAGTAGAACATGAGTTATCAGGCAATGAGCACGCAAAATATTTTTTGTGAAGCTACATTTTAC
This sequence comes from Perodicticus potto, assembly GCA_963574655.1. Lineage (NCBI taxonomy): Eukaryota > Metazoa > Chordata > Mammalia > Primates > Lorisidae > Perodicticus > Perodicticus potto. Next base: position 24,286 of record CAUYRH010168744.1, read on the forward strand.
AAGACAATGTTTAATCCTTGCTGTAGTCTAGCTCTCCCCCCATTGTACAGAGAAGGAAATTAGGAGAATTCCTCAAGATCACATGGCAACAGGAAAAAATAATTCTATCTGTAAGACACTACAGGGTCCTACTTCGCATCTCTCTAACCTCATTGTGACACTCTCCCTTGTGTCACCTGTTGTCAGCCACCCCCCAGTAGGCCCCAACACACCCTCATTCCATGACCATTCTCGACGTTTATTTCTGGTCATAGCTTAAAAGTTGCATCTAAGAAATCTCTGCCTCGTCCCCCTACCCTCCCCCACTCCCCACCGGGTGTCTTTCTATGAGCTCCCACAGTGCCCCAGCTCTTAGCACTTGCAACTGTCACTAGCTAATCAAGTGAATGACTGATTGACTACTTAAATGAGTTAGGTAATTATTTGTTGACTCTCTGATGTTGGCACCGAGGGGAGGCTCAGTGTCATGTTCTGGAGGGGGTAGGGGAGGCATCTTTTTCCACTGGGGAGTCTCTGCCAGCTCTTCTGCACCATCCACAGCAAATAAACAGTTAATGTGAGAGGAGACGAGTCACTTTGCAACGTCACCTTCCAGACAAGTCTCTGAGCCGCTCCCCTTCTCTGTTAAAATCAGACTGAAGTCCCAACTTGCTTTCACCTAGAAACTTCAGAACAATATTTCAATGTCTCTCACTCTGATAGCACGAAGGCTCCATGAAGGCAGAGACCAAGTGTTTTCACCCTGGAATCGCAGCATGTGGGAAGCAGCCGAGCGTTTGAGCAAAGGAATGCATGGCTTGGGGCTCCGGGGTCATCTTCCACCAGGCCACTCTGCCTCTGTCTGCCGAGAGCGGAGCCTCCAGAAACTACCACCCTGGATGCACTCAGCTTCCCATCTTCCAGGCACAGCCTCAGTGGGGCAGGGGCCTCGAAACATGCAGTCAGCCCCTGCTGAACATTTCATGGTTATGGATTTAGCCCAGATGTTTCGTCCCACCCTCTGACCTTTCAGGGGCTGCCTTCCCTTGACTGGGGACAAACGCTGAAGTGCTGGAGGGAGGACCAAGCAGGAGCTGCCCAGCTGCAGACCCAGCTCATCCTGGCTCCTGTATCACATGCCTGCAGAAACAAAAGAGGTGGGGCCTGACCCCGTGGAATCCACACAGGGGGAGGACAGGGGGTCAGAGGGTCTGGACGGCCTTCTCTTCATCCACGTTTTCAACATGTGGGTTACCAAAGCCCTTTGCAGCCCCTTTGTCAAAATCACTCAGAGATGTTGCTTTAAAAAAGCCAGTTCGGGCTCGGAGCCTATGGCTCAACGGGCTAAGGTGCCAGCCACGTACACCTGAGCTGGCGGGTTCGAATCCAGCCTGAGCCCGCCAAACAATGATGGCTGCAACCAAAAAATGGCCGGGCGTTGTGGTGGGCACCTGTAGTCTCAGCTACTTGGGAGGCAGAGGCAAGAGACTCGCTTGAGCCCAGGACTTGGAGGTTGCTGTGAGCTGTGATGACGGCACTCTATCAAGGGTGACAGCTTGAGGCTCTGTCTCAAAAAAAAAGCCAGTTCACAGAGTAAACCCCAGACCTGCTGAATCTGTGTTTTTAAGAAGCCCTCACAAATGCTGATGCTTGTTACTCCAAGATTCTCAGCTCCCAAATCAAGTCACCTCCTCACCTAGGTTGTTGGAGCCTGAATATCCGTATAGCGGGCCGAGCTGGGAGGACAAGCAACTCTGCGGGACTCAGCAGAACCACCCAACCCGGCCTTGTTACACGTTGAAATGAGAGCACAATAGTCACTGGCTGTGGCCAGGAGGCTGGACAGCACCCCCACAGGCTCCCCAACCCTGTCCTTATCACAGTCAGGGCAGCTCCAGCCCTGCCAGAGGAAGAAGAAAACCCAAGGGCTGGGACCTGGTTTTTGTCACTTAAAAACAAAGTTCAAAGTGCCAGATAAAACCTGGATGGCATAGGAATGCAATGGCTTCTTTTTGTTTATTTTGAGGAGGAGCAGGGACATTTTAGCAGCCAAATCCCAACACCAAGAGGGGATCACAGAGCCATTTCCCAGGTGTCCTCATGAATCTTCTTCTTGGTTACTGCTGGATCCAGCTACAGCCTCCTGCTAAGGGAAAATGCTCACCAAACTACATCCTGTCTGGAAGGGCTGAGGGCCAGGTCACAACAGACCCCGAATGCTCGTTCGTGGTGCACAGACTCCTCCACTCTTTAAAATATGGACAGCTTCACAAGTAGATGACAACCAGAACCCCTCTCCCCAGCACCTCCCAAAAGCACATACTCCTCAAGAATTTTCATGTAATTTCCGGGTGCACAGGCTCCTGGAGCCATTCAGAGAATTCTGCCTGAGTTCCAGACTGAAAACTACCAAAAACACGACAGAGAATGATGTTTTCCCACACTTACCTGAGGAAAGGTAAGGTAGGGATAGGAAGGGATGGCTCAGAAAACAAGTCTGCATTATCACTCCTCTTCACTCACATCATGCTTGGTAACAGAAATTTGGCAGAAACACAGATACATGTGATCTTTAAGTTTCCAGCACTTTTGTGGATCTGAAGTAATGTTAAATTTTAGAGACATTAATAATTGATCGTGTGAAATTGAATATGCTCGTGCAGTGGTGCTCGGCAGTTTGTGCTGTCCCTGGGAGCGGCTCGTGCCGGCCCTTCTGTGCATCTCACTCACGTTTCCTCCAGTTCAGGGACGGTTCTTCCTATCACAGGTTCCAGAGGGCACTTCGGTTCCTGCTTTGTGAAAACCACATGTCACTGTGTCCCTTCCTCCCACCACGCATGTCTGCTTCACTAACATCAGATTCAAGTCCCCACCTGTTTCTGTGCCTTTCTGCTCATCTGGTGATTTTAATTTCAATATCCAATCCACAACGAATCTTTGGAGGACCCTTTTGAGGCAATTGCACTCAACGCCTACACACCAGCAATACAACTGATGACAGTGTGAAGTGCCATGACCAAGTTTTGGCATTAACAACTGCATCTCACGGAGCCCGGCCGGCACCATCAACTGATCCCCAGAAACGCTGGGATGTGGAAAATGAACATTCTATAGTCGTCAAATACGGTACCCACCCGGTAACCCTGCCCTCCTGTCATAATGTTCCAGCAGACCAGTGGTCATAACTGAAATGAAGAGGAAAATGATTCCAACTAAGAATAGGATAATGATAAAATTAACAGTCCTTTCTCTTCCTGCCATGTTCGGAGTCGTTTCCATCACTCTGCCTTACGGTGAGGGACTCAACACCATCTTTCTTCCCCCTTTGCCTGGACTGTGTCCCATTATTTCATGAGGACCTTAGTGACAATATCCCACTACATTTTTTCCTCCTTCGATTGTCTCTTTCTCGCTACTCACCTAGAAGGGAAAGCAAGTGGCCAGCTCTGACTCCATCAATCACTGCTAGTACCACAACTTTGAGTTTATGATAAAATTCCTACCTTTTGTGTTGATCATGATTTTGCACAAGAACTTCAGTGAGTAGGAGAGAGGGCAAGAGAATATGGATTTGCAGATGACGAAGCTAAGAAAACAATGTGTTGTTGTGGGAACCATACCAGCACTCAGCCTCCAAAACTTGTGCTTAATCTCTGATTTCAAGACCTCTGTGGGAAGAGCCATCCCCCAAACAGAAGAAACCAAGGTCCCCAAGAGAATCTCTCATCACAAGCCAACTTTCAGGGTGGAAAAGATTCATTGTGGATTCCTAAAAGTCAATTTAGTAAATTCCCAGATAAAGATAGCCCACAGCACATGCTGGGCCAGGCATTGGGGGAGAGTCAAAGATGACAGTTTTGGTCCTGTCCTCCTTTGACTCATGATCTGACTGTTCTGAACCTGCAGATGGGGAAAGAGACAAGGAGAGGGCACTTCAACTTGTCAATCAGATGACATTACAAGGCCTGAGAAAATTGTTCCAGATCCCCATGCCCACACAGGATTCTGCAAATTATTTCTTGGGGTCTACACGCTCATGTCTGCATCCCACAACATCCAGCCGTAAAACTCACAGGCTTCAAGACCAGCTTTTTCTCAAGGTTCAGCCTACCCAAGTACAAGGAGACCAAGCCAGTCAGACAGTTTTAGGAGGAAGCAATATCAGGGCCTTGCAGTTCCAGCTGCTACAGAAGAGCCTTCATCTTCTCCCTCAGATGAGGTGTTCCGAGGGCTTCCTCCTGGCAGGGGTGGGAGGTGAGCAGTCTCCGTGCACCACCAGCCAGGGCCCTCCTTGCTGGGCTTGTCCGCAGTATCCCCTGCCCCTGCACACCCCACCTTGTGCACAGCTTGTCTCTTTACAGCCCCTGGGCAGGACCAGCTGGGGCCTTCTGTCACCAGGGGCTCCTCTTAGAGCACTTTCAGAACCACTCAGCCAGGGAAACTTCTGGAAGGGCTGTGGCCGCAAGGCCTTTCTGGACCTTGTGAGTTGGCTGGTGGGTGGGGATTTCCAGCTTTTTACTACTCTGGAAAAGCAGCCCAGTTTTTCATCTTAAGCCAGGTTGCTGAAGGGTCACTGGATCGCTGGGGTTCTGGGATCAGAGCCGTGTCTTGGAAGAGCCAGAGTCTTCGTATCACTTGAGGACACAGACGTCCTGGCTTCCTTCCCACACTGACTCGTAAATATGAACATGGAGCTTTTATTATATTCCCCACATCCTCTTCTGGCAAAGGGGGCAGAGTCGCAGTCATTTTCTTGTGTTATCACTCTCTTCTGAACATTAGCATCCCAACGCTCAGAAGTGGCCTTATTTGGAATGTGGCTACTCTAACAACAGACAGTGCTCTTTAGTTAAGAGAGTGGCCGCCTTTATTATTATTTCTATTTAATCTTCATCTGATCTCAGACATCCTCACCATGTACATGGTATTATCAGTCAGGTCCCGGCAGGATCAGATGGTGCCAAGAGTTTAATTGAAAATTATTTTGATAACATACTATTCACAGAGACAGATCAGTCAGAGACTAATCAGAATGCCAGAAATTACACCGATTACTTTAATAAAGCAAAGGAAATACAAAGCTACAGTTTTAAAGTGTTGGAGATCTAGATACATTCTCTAAAGCAGTCAAGCTCATACAGAGCAGAATGGTAGTTAGAGGGGTGGAGGGTGGGAGATGAGCTATTTAATGGGTATGAAGTTTCTGTTTTGCAAGATGAAGATCTTCTACAGGGGGGAAGGCTGCACGATATAAGTGTTGTTAACACCACCAAACAGTGCACTCAAAAATGGTTAAAGTGATACATTTTGCTGTGTTTTTCAGGGTTGGAGATCTGATTACATGACAGGAACACTTAAAAGGAACCCAGAAAAATAACTGTGAAAAAACAGGCCTTGCCCTGCCCCCAGCCCAGAGAACAAAGGGGGAGCCGTGGTGCTACACCCCAGAAGAGGGAGAAGGAGGAGTCGCTCAGATGTCTAAAAAGAGACTTCCAGAGTGCTCGGCCGAAGCTGTAGCCACTTGCCCAATCCCTCGCCAAACAAGGAAGGAACAGGGCAGGGTTGAGGAACAAGCCCCGGACCCCTCTCTCCTCCCACCTGCTCATCTCCTGAAACTGCCACAGCTTGGCCAAAGCAAACAGGAAGCTAGAGGACAATACATTTAACACTTATCTAATAAAAATGGAACCTACCATATACCTGTATTTACATCTACATCTGCCGTCCTCTGGGTAACAGTGGCGACAGAACACAACTGAAATCCCTCTAAGTTAATATATATCATCTTATTTTTTCTCAAAGGTCTAGCAATAACTTGGCATGAACAAAATCTGCTTTTATTTTAAGCATTAAAATTTGGTGATTTTTGTTTAATTCACCGAATACCTAATGTGTGCATGTGTGTATATCATTAAAATACTTGCAACTGGTTTTTACAAATACTACTTGACCGTAGTCAAGTGAATTGAATTGAGTGAATTCAATGTATGCCACTGCTTCTTTTGCCAGTTTTTGAGAAACTACTTTGGCTTCAGGTTCTCCTCTAAAATTGGAATGGTAATAGCACACCTCTTACAGGACTGTAGTGAGTATGAAATGAGAAAAAAATACATGAAAGTACTGGGGAAAGGATGGGTTTTATTTTCTGTTACCTTCAGCTTTCCCTGGATCTGAGTGTTCTTTAAAGTACCACTGTCACCATCATCGCTGTCACCAATATCACTATTGACACAGCATACCACCACCAGCATCACGTCCCCATCAATACCACACTCACCACCATAATCACCACTACCATTAACACACTCATGATCACCACCACCACGATTATCACTGTCATCAACACCATCTTTACCATCACGACCTATTATTACCACCACCCTGATTATATCACTGTCTTCATCACCACCTTCACCATCACGACCATCACCATCTTCACCATCACGACCATCACCACCACCACCATGATTATATCACTGTCTTCATCACCATCTTCACCATCATGATCATCACCACCTTCACCATCACGACCATCATCACCACACACTTATCACTGTCATTATCACCACCACAATTATCACTGTCATCATCACCATCTTCACCATCATGACCATCATCACCACAACTATAATTATCACTGTCTTCATTCATCACCACCTCACCATCACGACCATCATCACCACCACCATGATTATATCACTGTCTTCATTCCTCACCACTTTCACCATCACGACCATCATCACCACACAATTATCACTGTCATCGTCACCATCTTGACTATCATGACCATCATCACCATCACCATGATTATATCACTGTCATCATCACCATCTTCAGGATCACGACCATCATCACCACCACTACAATTATATCACTGTCATCATCAACATCATTATCTTTTCTCCATAGCCTAAATTTCCTTGTTCTTCAGAAGGGCAAAGAAGTTTTACGGAACAAAAAATCCTCTTGGCAGGAAGTAGGAGAGTATGTTGAAATGTTGGCTTTATTACTGACTAGCTGTGACCTCCTTCTTAGTTTCCCAATTTTCTTACTTGTTACACTGTAATACCCACCTTGCTGCCCCTGGGGATTCTCTTCCCCAAGCTCCTCCAGATCCATTCTGTGTCCTGTGACTGAATCACCTGGGCTCACCTGTGTGTGTATGTTTGTGGGAACATTGATAGAAGGGATGGAAATATGCATACCAAGTTTAAGGTACCTGATTTAAGAGGTGAAAAGATTAGGTAAGGAAAAAAAATAGAGCAAAATGAGAACAACTTACCTTTAAAAATATTATGCTGAGCAGAAGAAAAGAGACATAAGGTCATATCCATGTATGATATCATTTGTGTGAAATTCTAGAAAATATAAACTAATTTGCAGTGACAGAAAAGCAGACCCGTGGTTCTATGAATCAAAAAGTTGAAGAAAAGACTGACCACAGTAGGATATGAGGGAACTACGTGGGGGACAAAAATATCTTGATTATGGTAGTAGTTCCAAAATGGACACAGCATCGGTGGTTGGGTTAGTTAACAACAGTACCTGAGAAGCCATGCTACACCTTGATGCAGTAAGGCACAAGCAACCCTGACAACCTCCTGGCCCATTGCTGACACCCCCCACATATACCAGGCTTCTCAAAAACATGGAAATTCTACTCTGCACTAGTTCCCTCACTAGACATCTTTGGTGCCTGCCCCCCATGTAAAGCCCCTCCATTCTAGGCACTAGGGACACAGCCGTGAGTGACACAGACAAGGCACACATTCATGGCTTGCAGTTCCAGTTCGAAAAGACAAATAAAAACCACCACCACCAAAAAGAGTGTCCGATTATCACAATTTTAAAGGAAGAAATTAAAAATAATGTTGTCAAAAAGAGTAAAGGGAAGGGGCGGCGCCTGTGGCTCAAAGGAGTAGGGCGCCGGCCCCATATGCCGGAGGTGGCAGGTTCAAACCCAGCCCCAGCCAGAAACTGCAAAAAAAAAAAAAAAAAGAGTAAAGGGAAGAGTCTATTTGTATGAAGAATCTGGAAGAGTTGACCACGGGTAAGCAGAGAGCAGAGGAGCAGTTGCCAGGGGCTGGAGGCAGGAGGAAGGGGGGCTGCTGCTCACCAATTGCACAGGATGTAGGGGTCCTGGGGTCCACAGTGAACACTGTGTCTACGGGAACAACACTGCAGGCATGCTGTTTGCCAAGAGGGTACATCTCATCACAACGAAAAGAACTTTTGAATAAAATAAATAAAAACTGAAGAGCAGGAAAGAGGATGTGAGGGAAGGCAGTGAGACAACAGGTGGAGAGAGAAGGCCTCCCTGGGGTGGTGATGGCTGAGCACAGACTCCCCGAGAAGGACCCAGCATGCAGAAGGAGCTGTGACATTGAGGGCTGGCAGGAAGCAGAGGACACTCAAAAGGGACCCTGTACAAAAGCGCACCCAGCGCTGGATGTGACAAGCCACCCAGGCGTACCCCTAGTCTGAGGGGGCAAAGGGAGGCGTGGTCTCCAGAGATGCAGAGCACCCCTGCAGGAGCTGCCACCAACCCCGAGGAGACTAGCCAGGAAGGGGCTGAATGAGCGTCCCCTCCTTCCCTCCCTCCCCACTCTCCTGCCAGAGCTGCCCACTGGCAATTCCAACAGGAAGCCAAGAAGCAAGAGTGTCCGTGATACGATCCACAGCACCAGCCCAGAGGCACACAGAGCAAGGGAGAAAGGGTGGGACTGCGTCTAAAGGAGAGAGAGGGAGGCATCGGCCGCAGCAGCACGTGCAAAGGCTTCAGATGGGAAGCAGCAGGGTCTGTGCAAGGAACCACAGGGCCACTGTGGGGGGTAAGGTGCCAGATGCAGGCAGAGGCAGGGCAGGACCCAGACCAGACCACGTGAGGCCCTGTGTGCCATGGTGAGGTGCCGGTATTTCGTTCTGTGCCCAATGGCAAACCTCCAGAAGGCTGGGCTGGGAGATACGATCAGATTCCCACAATTTTAAAGACCACCCTGCCTGCTGTGTGCACTGCAGTGGCAGGAAGGGTGGGGGCAGGAAGCAACCAGCACAGTAGGGATGCAATTAACTTACCCCAGAATTAATGTGCAGAGACTGAACTTCCACTTTGTCCAGTTCTTGCTCACTAGCTTCTGTGCACGATAAAGAAACAACAGGGGCAGGGGATAACCTTTAGATCAATACAATAGTGTCAGTCTTTTAGGTAAAACAGCCTCTTTGGTTAAACATGCTTAGTCACTAGATTTCAGCCCCACTCCATACCCAGGACACATGAACAAGTGTACATGACTTTGTGGGTTTGAGTCCTCAAAACAACGCGGGGTCCTCTGGTTCCACCGGCTCCTCAGCAATGTCCCTTGTTCCCTTGTCATTAGCCCTCAATAACTAAAGTTGCAGCTGGTACGCACCTTGGCCTATCCATCTTCTCGGATCACGGGGTCCCTGGTGACTCCTAGCCTGATGGCCTCATTCACCCGACCTCTTGCTGGCATCTCAAACACCCGAGGGGCTCTAAGTCCTCCACCCTAACAGGCCCACCTTTGTCCTGCTGGCTCTCAAGTCTGTGTTCACACCTTCAGAGTACAGAGGAAGGCTTGGGCAAACAAATTAGACCATCACATCTATGGATTGGTTTCGTTTGGTTGGCCGAGAAGGTCCCTTAGGGAGCTACCAGGTAATCTCTTGGCAGTGTCCCAGACCGGAAGCTAGGAAGAAGCCCCTCTGCTTCTGTGTGCCTCTAGGTATTTATTTTATTTTAATTTAATCTTTTTGAGACAGTCTCATTCTGTCACCCTGGGCAGGTGCCGTAGTGTCATATCTCATAGCAAGCTCTAACTCCTGGGCCCAAGCCAACCTCCTACCTCCGCCTCCCAAATAGCTGGGGTGACCGCAAGCTCAAGCAACCCACCCACCTCTAGGTATTTAACAAATTTCCCTGTCCAGGACACAGCCCAGAGGGAAGATCAGATGCCTCACTGGCCATCTGCCTCCTCTGTCTCCCTTCTGTCTTCTTCAGGCTGGACAGCACCCTTCATCATCACAGCCCTTGTCTTCTAAACTCCAGCCTTATCAGTGAGCATACTGGAGAAAAAAAATAAACATTCTATATATGATGAGATAAATTTACAATCTAATCTTCCAGGCCTCATCCTTGCTATGTAAATGGGGAGGAAATTCATTTATAAAGTCCCTTCTCTCCTTACCAAGAGTAGCTTTCACACTTTCTGCAGAACTCTATTTTTGATTGCCAGACGCCAAATTCTAACTCTTCCTTTCTATTTGCAGTCTCTTCTCCTATCTTGGAGGCAGATATATTCAGGAAAAAGAGAAAAGCATGTTAAATTGTCCCAAACCATGGCCATAATCACACCTGTCAGGAAGCTCCTGATGAGAGTATACAGCAGGAAAGAGAAGGGAAAGGAGGCAAGTTTAGGAAATATTTTGGAAGCAGAACTAACAGAATTTCTGACGGATTACATAGTAGGAGTGAAAAAAGTAGGGAAAGCAAAAATGACTTCTAGTGAGTAACAGACAGTGGTCCATTTTACTGGAATAGGAAAGAACCAGGGTGGGAGGGGAGATGGAGGAAATCAAAGATTCTGTTTCAAACTTCATTAACCTGAAATTCCAAAGAGACATCCAAGTGGTAATGTCAAATAGGGTGCTCAGAAGGGAGGTTAGAGGTGAGGAGAAAACTTGGAGCATGAGCAGCAAAGAGACAGTGCCCGAAGCCCAGCGTGGGACAGACCAGGTCAAAAGCCTCTGCTGCCCAGCAGGGTCAGGACAGAGAAGAAAAGGCCAACCCAATCCAAACCTCCCTCCAGGAAAGCTCTTGGATTTAGCAAAACATTTAAGATCCAGGATCAGGCACCACAAACCCATCTTAAATTAGCAATTGCCACAGAGGAGAGAGAACATGTATGTGTTGAAACCACGTCATCAGTTATTGTACAGGCTTTAATTCCAGAGAAAGTCACAATCACCTATTTGAGACGGATCATCAGAGGTGGAGAAAACTCCCTGTGAAGCAGAAAACCAATGAGAAACAAAGCTTTGACTGAAACATCCACTTTCCCGCCCAGGAGCCACCTGGTGGGTGGGCTCTCTAACTACCCAAAATCACCCAGGTCTAGTACTCAGCTGCCTACCCTAACATTCTTGTTGGGTAGGAACAGGGAATAAAGAACTCAAAGGCCATACCATCTTTAATGGGGGAAACTGGTGAGGGGCTGGGGAAAGCAGGATTGGAGAATGAAAGGACCATTTCCAAGGGAATAGCCCCACCTGCTGAAACAAATTTCCATCTGTGTTGGGGAGAAGAGAGAAACAGGACTTGAGTTCTTCTGCAGAAATTACTATTCAACAACTATAACCTTCTTGCTCCCTCTAGAGGCCAAAGGGGTGAATAACATGTCTATCAAAGAAAAAAATCATAACAGAAACCACATTTTTTCACCACACCCTCATCACTTTAAGTCAGTATTAAAACAGAGGGACAAAAATAAAGGAAAGAAATTATAGTTACTCTAGTGCTTTCCATATATTCTGAAACTTTCAGATCTCTAGCATTAACCAAACCTTTAAGACCAGATTTGTAAGACAGGGAAAGGGTACAAAACTGTGTTAGCTGCCTGTACTCTAGTGCTCCAAACATCTCATCGTTTACTCTGAAAACCGGAGGATTCTGTAGGGCGCTGTTCCTCCTGACATCCACATCAGTTCACCCTGGAAGAACACTGTCTGGACTTTGTTTCAGGTTTTCTGAATTTTAATGAGGACCTTATTGTTGCCAGTCAACTTTGTACTCTGGCTGTAGGTGTATAGGAAAACTCAATTGCCTCATAATTCTAGTGGATGTGCCCTGGCAGTAATCACAGTATTACAGTTTGTCTACCTGGGAACCAGCAGCTGAATTATGGAGACAAGTCCACAGTCAAAAACGATCAACTCTAACAAAGCCAGCGCTCCAGATGCTGTTCTTCAAGGCTTCAATACCTCAGCTCCAAAGGAGCATTGAGGCTAATTTTAAGCATCTTCCTTTCAGCCTAATGATTTTACAATAGAACAGACACTGATAACGTTTGGACAGAAGGAGTAATGTCTCATAGCTGTGGGTTCAATTGAGTTTTATGAATATATAGCCAGAAGGTAAATTTCTTTAGCTTTCAAGATTATTGCTTCAATAATTAACTATTCTTTTAGAAGAACAAACATCCACCCATAACGTTATCTGTGGCCACAGGCAATGAACAAATAACATAAGATAAAGCAGACCTTGAGGAAGTATAAAAAGAGCAAGAAGGTGATTCCCTGCAAATCAGCAGATGACAAAGGTGGCGTTTCAAATGACCGGGCAAAGACGCACTTTGTAATAAAGGACAGGACAATTTGGCAGCCATTTGAAAGAAAAGAGAAAAACTGGATCTGTATTTCATGTAATATAAAAGAAACTTCAAATGTATCAGAGATCTAAGTGTAAAAGAAAAACTATATATACAAGTACTAGAAGAAAACATGAGTAAACTCCTCTCCAATCTCAGTATAGAGTGAAAAACTTAAAAATACAGAGGCAATAAAAGATTGATAATTTGACCACATAAAAATAAAATATAATGCATAACAAAAAAGAAACACAAAAAAAACACACCTACCATATCCAAAGGAGACAACTGACAAACTGGCAGAAAATACTTGCAGGAGAGAGATCCCTAAGAAGGGCCAGAAACCCAATAGGAACAGAAAACTCAACCCAAAATATGCAAAATAGCCCTTAGACATATGAAGAAAAGTTGTAGTAGGAAAATTGAAAATTAGGATAACATTTGAGATGCGAATTCTTATCTATCAGACTGGCAAAAAACTGTAAAGTATGACCATCCATTGTGTTGGCAAGACAGTGAGGAAATATTCTTGGACACTGCTGATAGAAATGAAGATCAGTACAACTCTTCTGGAAGGAAAATGACAACATTTAATAAAACTACAGACGCATTTGGCTTTTGCCCCACCAATTTGACTTCTAGGCATCTATGATAAAGATAAATCTCCGAAAATACAAAATTAATATGAACGAGGTTATTCATTGCAACATTGTTTGTATTGGAAGCAGAGATGCTTCATGCCCACACGTGAGAGAGCTGAGGAAACTATGACACAGCCACACAATGGAATGCTATGCAGCTATAAAAAAGAATGAAAAGATCTCTATGAACTTATGTAGACTGATTTCCAGGACACATTAAATTTAAAAGGCAAAATGCAGGAATAGCTATAGTAAGCCATCTTTCATGTAAGATAGAAGGTGTAATTATACAAGTATATATGTATACACTCATGTATAAATATATATGTGTGTGTGTGTATACATATGTACAAAAAAATTCCCAAAAGAATAAACCATAAATTATTGAGATTGGCTGCTTACAGAGATTGTAAATAGGGTAGTAGTGAGAGAGAAGGACAAAATTTTTCCAGGTGTCTTTTCTAAATACACTTTTAAAAATACCTTTGACTCCTGAAACCATACAATGTTTTATCTACCCCTAAAATAAATAGATGAATAATTTTTTTAACGGAAAGATTTCCCTCATGGAATATTGGATAGAAAATGTTTGGTTTATTTATGCAAGGAACAAAAAAGCAGAGGAGCCTAAATGAAACACAAAGCATCTGATTATACATATAATGTTAATTAAAATAAAATTCACCCCAATTGCTACGTAATTGTTTTGTTTTGTTTTCCGAGACAGGGCCTTGCTCTGTCACCCTGGCTGGAGTGTCCATATCACACTGCAGCCTCTAACTCATGGGCTCAAATGATCCTTTTGCCTGAGTCTTCCCAGTTGCTTGGACTACACCACCATGCCTGGCTAACTGTTTTTTGTTTGTTTTGTTTAGAGACAGGATCTTGCTGCGTTGCCCAGGCTGGTATTAAACTCCTGGCCTCACGCAATCCTCCTCCTTATAGTTCTAGCTCATTGGAAGGCTGACCTGGAAAGGATCCCTTGAGCTCAGGAATTTGAAGTTGTAGTGAACTATGATGATGTCACTGCCCTCTAGCCTGGGTGAGTAAGACCCTGTCTCTAAAAACAAAATAAAACAAACAATGTAGGGTTAGAAGACCACCCTACATAAGCCACACAAAGGCAAGCCTTTAATGGGTTAAAATGGCTTTTGCTAATACAGAAGCAAGAGAGCTGGGCTCCCCCTGAAGCATACACAAAGGCTGTTTGTTCGGAGGTAAAAGTCCATAAAAACAGTAAAGTATGCTTCCGTTAAGCCTAGGTGCCTAGGGGCTGTCAACCCCACCCCTGGTGATATGGATCAGAAGATGGCATATGTCTGTGGGGCCTAAAGATCTCTGCTCTGTAGAGAAACAAAGTCATAAATACATTTTGGGTTAACTAAGTGTACTCTTGAGGGGTTTCATTTACCAGTCTCCCCTGCAGCTCTTTATAATCTTTATTTAGAGCCTTTGTTCAAAAGGTGACACATGTCTAAGAAGAATGTACAAATAGAAAGTATTGTGTTTATTTGTAGAGTGAATGCTTTTCCACAAGTTATAGTTAGAAGAAGTTAGGTAATGGTAAAAGGTTATAGATTATAGATTAGGTGTGTATGTGACCACCAGTGTATATAAGGTGGCCGGAAATAAAGATGATTTGCTACACACCACCTGGAGAGTGTGTAGTCTGTTTCTTGCATTCCCCTAATAATTACAGGTATGAGTTCTACACCTGGGGCAAAGTTACTGTCCCTCGCGAATCTGTTCATGCAACAAAAATAGATAAATGAGCTTTATGTCATACTACTTTGGTCAAAAATTTGTTCCTGAGCCAATCCTACCTCAGGCATAAAACTAATTACAAATGTTCCTCTTTCAAGATAAAAGAAAATTTATTTTTACCAACTTAAGTTTGTCCTCTACTACAAAACATAGGTTTTTATCTAAATAAGATCATAAGAAGATTCTCTCTATAATTTCTCTTCTACCCCAAGAAAAGGTCACCCTCTGGCCTTTATAAATTTAGTAAAGAATAACATTATGGAAAGTATATCCAGAAGTAAAAGTGGCAAGATTTATAACTTCATAATACTTATATCATTTTAAATTTTTACTAAAGTGAGAATTTATCAGTTGAAGCTATCAGTTACAATAGCTTAAATGAGCAAAATGACATAGAAACACACCCTTAGCCACACACACTTGGCTGCCAAACCAAACTAATTTAATATTTGATAGTAAAAGGGAGGAACACAAGAATCATACTTAATTCCAGGGTGATGTGATGTCACCATCCCTGACCTTCAATATAGGGGTTATTCCAGTGAAATAGTTGAATGATCTTCTTTAATGAAAGGTATTTTTGCTAATCTTTAATTTTCCCCAAACACCACCAAAGTAATAGTACGGGAATTTTTTAAAATCCCATAATACACGATACCAAAAAGAACCAGGGAGTACTTGTTGCAGGCAATTTAGTGGAGTAGATAAATTAAGAAAAACTCTTAAGACTAAAAGTTGCCTAAAAGTTCTACCAGAATGCTCCTCAATTCATAAAAAAACTCTTAAGACTAAAAGATGCCTAAAAGTTCCTCAATTCATAAAAAACTCTTAAGACTAAAAGATGCCTAAAAGTTCTACCAGAATGCTCCTCAATTCATAAAGCAGACCCTAATGAATATGAACAACTTGATATTTTCCTGCACTATAATAGTTGGAGATTTTAACACCCCTTTGACAGTTTTGGATAGCTCCTCCAAGAAGAAACTAAACAAAGAAATATTAGACTTAAACCTGACCCTAGAATAAATGGAATTTACAGACCTCTACAGAACATTTCACCCTAATAAAACTAAATATACATTCTTCTCATCAGCCCATAGGTCATCCTCCAAAATAGATCATATCCTAGGACACAAGTCTAACCTCAGCAAATTTAAAAGTGTAGAAATCATTCCTTGTATCTTCTCAGACCACCATGGAATAAAAGGTGAACTCAACATCAACAATAATCTTCAGACTCAAACAAAGTCATGGAAGCTAAATATTCTTAGGCTGAATGATAGCTGGGACAAAGATGAGATTAAGAAGGAAATCACCAAATTTTTGGAACAAAATGACAATAAAGACATAAATTATCAAAACCTATGGGATACTGCAAAGGCAGTCCTAAGAGGGAAATTTACAGCATTGGAAGCCTTCATCAAGAAAATAGAAAGAGAGGAAGCCAACAACTTAATGGATCATCTCAAGCAACTGGAAAAGGAAGAACAGTGAATCCCAAACCCAGCAGAAGAAAAGAAATAACCAAAATTAGGGCAGAATTAAATGAAATTGAAAACAAAAGAATCATTCAGAAGATCAACGAAACAAAAAGTTGGTCTTTTGAAAAGATTAACAAAATTGATAAACCTTTGGCCAACCTAACCAGAAACAGAAAAGTAAAATTGCTCAGAGCAGGAACAAGGCAAGGATGCCCACTGTCTCCACTGCTATTCAACATAATAATGGAAGTCTTAGCCATCACAATCAGGCAAAAGAAGGTGATCAAGGGTATCCAAATTAGGGTCAGAGGAGATCAAACTCACTCTTCGCTGATGATATGATCCTATACCTGGAAAATCCCAGGGACTCATCTTCAAAACTCTTAGAAGTGATCAAGGAATACAGCAGCATCTCAGGATACAAGTCAATACTTAACAAGTCAGTAGCTTTTATACACACCAACAATAGTCAAGCTGAAAAGCAAACAAGGACTCTATTCCTCTGATGACAGTGTCAAAGAAGATGAAATTATCTGGGAATTTACCTAACAAAGGACATGAAAGACCTCTATAAGTGAACTATGAAACTCTGAGAAAACAAATAACTGAAGATGTTAACAAATGGAAAAACATACCATGCTCATGCCTGGGAAGAATGAACATTGTTAAAATGTCCATACTACCCAAACAATCTATAGATTTAATGCAATCCTTATTAAAGCACCATTGTCATACTTTAAAGAACGTGAAAAAATAGTATTTCATTTAATGTGGAATCAGAAAAAAACCTCGAATAGCAAATGCATTACTCAGAAATAAGAACAAATCAGGAGGTATAACATTACCAGACTTCAGGCTATACTTTAAATCTATACTAATCAAAATAGCATGGTACTGGCACAAAAACAGAGCAGTAAATTTATGGAACAGAATAGGGAACCAAGAGATAAACCCCACTACTTATCACCATTTGATCTTCGACAAGCCTATCAAAAATATTCAGTGGGGGAAAGACTCCCTATTTAACAAATGGTGCTGGGTAAACTGGATGGCAACCTGTAAAAGACGGAAACTGGACCCCCACTTTTCACCATTAACAAAAATTGATTCTCACTGGATAAAAGATTTAAACTTAAGACATTAAACTATAAAAACACTAGAAGAGAATACAGGGAAAACACTTGAAGAAATTGGCCTGGGAGAATATTTTACGAGGAGGACCCCCCAGGCAATTGAAGCAACACCAAAAATACATTACCCGGATCTGATCAAACTAAAAAGCTTTTGCACAGCCAAGAGCATAGTAACTAAAGCAAACAGACAACCTTCAGAATGGGAGACGATTTTTGTAGGTTATGCTTCTGACAAAGGTCTGATAACTAGAATCTACAGAGAACTCAAACTAATCAGTAAGAAAAGACTAAATAACCCTATTTCTATGTGGGCAAGAGACCTGAACAGAAACTTCTCGGATGAAGACAGGCACATGGCCTACAAACACATGAAAAAATGCTCATCATCCTTAATCATCAGAGAAATGCAAATCAAAACTACTTTGAGATATCATCTAACTCCAGTAAGATTAGCCCACATCACAAAATCCCAAAACTACAGA
>CAUYRH010168746.1:0-15514 GCA_963574655.1 Perodicticus potto
GGCGCCTGTAGTCCCAGCTACTTGGGAGGCGGAGGCGGGAGACTCGCTTGAGCCCAGGAATTGGAGGTTGCTGTGAGCTGTGATGCCACAGCACTCTATCTAGGGTGACAGCTTGAGGCTCTGTCTCACAAAAAAAAAAATCTTTAGGAAAATTCCAAAACTATAGAACAGTCATGACTTAAAGAAAGAATAGCTATAATCTGGCATGATTATATTTAATTGGTACAGTATCAATTAAGGACATTAATGCTTGGCACATTCTTCGTAGAGTGACACCTGGATTGTGAGATTTGGTGCCTAAAGAAGAAAGCGTAATCTCAGCCCATTGTTTGGCCTGAGCTTAACCGATATTTATATAATAAGTATTGTTGATTGGATTTCAACTTTTAGAGTCAACTGTAGAAAATCCAGAAAACTTGGTTGTGGTTGCAGGAAAGACTACAAATGCTCACAATCTTGACTTTTTAAAAAGAGACAGGGGGCTGGGGCTGGTGGCTCATACCTGTAATTCCTGCACTTTTGGGAGGCAGAGGCAGGTGGTGGATTGTCTGAGCTCAGGAGTTTGTTTTTTTTTTTTTTTTAGAGACAGAGTCTCACTTTATCGCCCTCGGTAGAGTGCCACAGCTCACAGCAACCTCCAACTCCTGGGCTTAAGTGATTCTCTTGCCTCAGCCTCCCGAGTAGCTGGGACTACAGGTACCCACCACAATGCCCAGCTATTTTTTTTTGTTGCGGTTTGGCCAGGGCCGGGTTTGAACCTGCCACCCTCAGCACATGGGTCTGCTCATTGAGCCACAGGCGCCGCCCCTGAGCTCAGGAGTTTGAGACATGTCTGAGCAAGAGCCAGACCCCATCTCTATAAAACAGTGGGGACGGGCGGCGCCTGTGGCTCAAAGGAGTAGGGCGCCAGCCCCATATGCCAGAGGTGGCAGGTTCAAACCCAGCCCCGGCCAAAAAAAAACAGCTGGGAGGTGTGGTGGCACCTGAAATCCCAGCTATTTTGGAGGCTGAGGCAAGAGGATCGCTTGAGTCCAAGAGTTTGAGCTATGATGTCATGGCACTCTACCCAGGGCCACAAAGTGAAATTCTTTCTCAAGAAACACAAACAAAAGGCTGGGCAAGGTGGTTTACACCTGTAATCCTAGCACTCTGGGAGGCCGAGGCGGATGGATTGATCGAGCTCAGGAGTTTGAGACCAACCTGAGTATGAGCAACACCCTATCTCTAAAAATAGCTGAGTGTTGTGATGGGTGCCAGTAATCCTAGCTACTAGGGATGGTGAGGCAAAAGGCTTACTTGAACCCAAGAGTTGGAGGTTGCTGTAAAGTAAGACGCCACAGCACTCTACCCAGAGCAACGGAGTGAGATTCTGTCTCAAAAAAAAAAAAAGGCTCGGCGCCAGTGGCTCAACAGGTTAAGGCGCCAGCCACGTACACCTGAGCTGGCGGGTTCAAATCCAGCACGGGCCCACCGAACAACAATGATGGCTGCAATCAAAAAATGGCCGGGCGTTTGTGGCAGGCGCCTGTAGTCCCAGCTACTTGGGAGGTGGAGGCAGGAGACTCGCTTGAGCCCAGGAATTGGAGGTTGCTGTGAGCTAGGATGCCACAGCACTCTATCTAGGGTGACAGTTTGAGGCTCTGTCTCAAAAAAAAAAAAAAAAAATTAAAGTTGATATGTAAAGAAAAAGAAATATGAGTATTGGACGGTGCCTGTGGCTCATTGAGTAGGGCGCCGGCCCCATATACCGAAGGTGGCGGGTTCAAACCCGGCCTCAGCCGAACTGCAAAACAGAAAAATAGCCGGACATTGTGGCAGCTGCCTATAGTCCCAGCTACTTGGGAGGCCGAGGCAAGAGGATCGCCTAAGCCCAGGAGTTGGAGGTTGCTGTGAGCTATGTGACGCCATGGCACTCTGCCGCAGGCGATAAAGTGAGACTCTGTCCCCACAAAAAGAAAGAAAGAAAGAAAGAAAGAAATATGAGTATTTTAGCTGGGATTTTGGAAGTAACTTCCAGAAGAACTGAATACTGGGATTGTTAGTGGACTGCCTCTACATTGTGGGAGTGGGGCAGGATAAGAGGGGAAGGGCTGGGGCACTGTTGTTTTTCATTGTAATCTTCTCTGCTGTACTCAATCCTTGTTATCAGATGGATGCCGCATTTCAGCTTGTAAAAAGAAAAAAGTTGTAGAGCAGGAAGGCTTGCTAAGGACAGAGAAAGTCATTACCCGCCTCAGCCGGCCTGTGATCACACCTGCTAATGGAAAAAAACAGGGATTGGACCCTTGGAAACAGCAGATCATCCCCAGATCCTTTAACTTTGGCTTGAAAAATTAATTCAATACACTTAACCTTTTTGTTCTTGGTTTGCGGCCAAAGTTAAAATTAACTTGCATTTTTTAGGACACTGATGGGAAGTGACTTGGGAAATGTGTAGGAAAAATACTGAAAGGAAGTCTGCCAGTATAATTTTTTTCCTGCCTTTTTGTGTTTTTCATACTTTTCCATTTTTTTACTGTGATGCTAGGGGAATTTGAGGCTTTGTTGTTTTGTTTTTTGTTTTTGTTCTTGGAGGCCCAGTTTGATTAACATCAATTAAATGCAAATAAAGAATTTCATGTAGTGTGTAAGTATAGGGACAGTATATGCTTTGCTGTCATTGCATTTCTAGGCCCAGCAAAAGTTTGTTGAGTGAATAGATGTAGTCTAATTTCCCTGGGCCAGGAGTGACTAATGAATATTCAATGGTGGTAGCAAGCTGGGAGTGGGCAGAGACCATTTTAGTTTGCCTGGAACCAAGGAGATTCATAGGATGAAGAACTGTAAATACTAAAATCAGGACAGTTCTGTGGGTGCCAGAAGGGTGCCATCCCCAGGTCACTGCCACATTCACTTTTGGTCAAATATGCCAAAAGTGAGCTTTAGGCCCAGCGAGGTGGCTCATGCCTCTAGTCCTTGTACTCTGGGAGGCCAAGGCAGGTGGAATGCTTGAGGTTAAGAGTTTCAGACCAGCTGGAGCAAGAGCAAGCCTCATTTCTACTCAAAATAGAAAAACTAGACAGGTGTGGCCCTATACCTGGAGACCCAGATACTTGGGAGGCTGAGGCGGGAGGATCACTTGAGCCCAGGAGTTTGAGGTTGCTACAAGCTAGGCTGAGACCATTGCACTGAGATTCTGTCTCAAAAAACAAACAAATAAACAAAAACTAGGCTCGGTGCTCAGAGCACAGTGGTTATGGAGCCAGTCACATGCACCAAAGGTGGCAGTTTCGAATCCGGCCCAGGGCAGGCTAAACAACAATGACAACTGCAATAAAAAAAAATAGCTGGGCATTGTGGTAGGCGCCTGTAGTCCCAGCTACTTGGGAAGCTGAGGCAAGAGAGTCACTTAAGCCGAAGAGTTTGAGGTTGCTGTGAACTGTGACACCACAGCACTCTACCAAGGGTGACATAGTGAGACTCTGTCTCAAAAACAAAAAACAAAAAACAAAAAAACTAGTACACTTTTTTTTTTTTGAGACAGAGCCTCAAGCTGTCACCCTTGGTAGAGTGCTGTGGCATCACAGCTCACAGCAACCTCTAATTCCTGGGCTCAAGCAAGTCTCCTGCCTCTGCTTCCAAAGTAGCTGGGACCACAGGCGTCCGCCACAACGCCCGGCCATTTTTTGGTTGCAGCCGTCGTTGTTTGGCGGCCCGGGCTGGATTCGAACCTGCCAGCTCAGGTGTACGTGGCTGGCGCCTTAGCCCGTTGAGCCACAGGTGCTGAGCCAAAACTAGTACACTTTATTTAAACTTTAACCAATTAATCAATTGATAAAATGTCTCAAGGCCCAGTCCTGGGTTCCTTTCTCTTTCCATTCCTACCTGCCACCCCCACCTTCCCCAGACTGCCATCTAGTCACTGGTTACTCTCCCATCCTCTTCTCCTCTCTGTGCCACTGAATGTGGACTCCACATGATGGGTCAGCACCAAAGGCCTCCCTGGTACTGAATCCAGGAGATATACCTTAGCCTTCGTCCTCCTTTTCAGCCTCTGTGATTGCTTTCCACTCTTATTCAGAAACCCTCTATCCTTGGCTTCTTTCCACTCTGGTTTCCAGTTTCCTTCACTAGTTATTTTAGGAACATAACGTGCTATAAAGAAGCTGGCTTATTCATTATTTTACCATTATTTGGTAATCACAAATAGAGTTGATATAGAAATGACATAGTGAATTATTAGATTCATTTCTTCTCCTTTCTCCCTTTTTTCACTCCCTGCCTCCCCCTTCCCCTTCTTCCCTTCCTTCCCTCACCTCACCTCCCCTTCCCTCCATAATAAGATATTCCAGGGGGTGGTGCCTGTGCCTCAATGAGTAAGGCGTCGACCCCATATACCTAGGGTAGCAGGTTCAAACCCGGCCCCAGCCAAACTGCAACAAAAAAATAGCTGGGCGTTGTGGCGGGCACTTGTAGTCCCAGCTACTCTGGAGGCTGAGGCAAGAGAACTACGGGCGCACAGCCTAGGTGAGAGTTGTTAATCTGCATGTTACAGGGAGGGGGGTGGCAGACATAGTAAGGGCTTACCCAAATTTGTATAGTCATTTGCCAAAGGGACCAAAAACAGCTTGTCGGCCTGACCTGGTAAGGTGGCACAGCACTCTGGAAGGCCAAGGAGGGTGAATTGCTCAGAAGTTCGAGACTAGCCTGAGCTAGAGTGAGACCCTGTCTCTAAAAATAGCCACGTGTTGTGGTGGGCACCTGTAATCCCAGCTACTCAGGAGGCGGAGGCAAAAGAATCGCTTAAACTTAGAAGTTTGAGGTTGCTGTGAGCTGTGACGCCATGACACTCTACAGGGGGTGGGGAGGAGACAAAGTAAGACTCTTTCTCAAAAACAAAAACACCACCTTGTCATAGCCGTGATAGTGGCCACTCACTAGGCCCCTCCTCTGTCCCAGGTACTGTGCTGGGCTATGCAAATACTATATTATTTAACTGAAACCTCACAACAAACCTCTGTGGTGGTATTTTGATCCCCACTTGAAGAATGAAAACATCTAGACTCAGAGGGTAAAGCAGGTGTACCCAAAGCTGGTGAGTCCAGGGCTGGAACCTGCGTTTCTCAATTTCTGTCTGTTGCTTTTTCTGCCACAAGTGGGTCCTCCCTGAAGCTCTGGGGCAAACTTTAGGGTGTAGCCGAGTCACTTGGAGAGTTTGTTAAAACACAGAATTCTGATCCTTTAGATCAGGCGTCCTCAAACTTTTTAAACAAGGGGCCAATTCACTGTCCCTCAGACCGTTGGAGGGCTGGACTACAGTTTAAAAACAAAAAACTATGAACAAATTCCTATGCACACTGCACATATCTTATTTTGAAGTAAAAAACAAAACGGGAACAAATACAATTCACACCAACTCATGTGGCCCGCAGGCTGTAGTTTGAAGACCCCCGCATAGATCTAGGACAAGGAAAATGCTGCTTCTGGGGGAGGACTTAGGTTTTCCCAGCATCTTATCTCACCACAGCAGGGTCCTGCTAGCCCTGCCGGTGATAGCCCCTGGGCAGAGTGTGGACCAGAAGCAGATGTGGGCAAGAGTAGGGCTTAAGGCCTCTACCTCTGTCTCCAGCCCTTTTCTGGGCTGAGTCATTAGGACTTTTAGTTGAACTCAACAAAAGCCATCCCTGCAGGCGGCGCCTGTGGCTCAGTGGGTAGGGCTCTGGCCCCATATACTGAGGGTGGCAGGTTCAAACCCAGCTCTGGCCAAACTGCAACAAAAAATATACGGGCGTTGTGGCGATCCCCTGTAGTCCCAGCTACTCGGGAGGCTGAGGCAGGAGAATGGCCTAAGCCCAGAAGTTTGAGGTTGCTGTGAGCGGTGACGCCACAGAACTCTACTGTGGGTGATAATGTGAGACTCTGTCTCTACCAAAAAAAAAAAAAAAAGCCATCCTTGGTGGATTGAAGCAGGAAAGAAGTTCATTGGAAGGCCACAGGTAACTTGTGGAACTACCAGAAGACAGGTTAGCCAGGTGCAGAAAACAAGCTGTGTCGGGGAAACTGCAGCATGGACAGTGGCCAAAGATCAATACAGATCTGGTCTGGTGAGGACACGGCTGCCTCAGGCAGGCCCTTCAGGACACAGACTCATGGCCAGGATGGCCAGCACCACTGGCCCCAGACGCTGGAGGCCGCTGCTGTCCCTAGGATGGAACCTCTCTGCATTGGTTCCTCAATTTGCCTCACTTGCCCTCAAGACAAAGTCTGAGGGGCAGTCATGCCCCTGGCTCAGCCTGGGTTATGGGCCCCCTGTCAGCTGCAAGCGTTGCCAGGAAAGTGAATCTCTGACTTTGGAGCCTCTATGAGGATGGAAGGCTCCACCAACATACGTCTGATAGTGTAGGGGCCAAGGGAAAATTTCCCTTTGCCCTCTGAAGTTTTGCTGAAAAACCAACTCCCAAGTGGCAGATCAATTGGAGTAAAGGTATACAAGTTTTATTAATATGTACCCAGGGAGAACCACATAGTGATTACTCACTTTTTATTGGCATTCAGATGCTTACATCCCATTCTGGCAAAGGGATTATGCGCAAGGGGCAAAGAGGAATTCTGTTGAGGGGATTACGAGGCAGAATGAATGGATTGGAAAATAAAATAACGAAATTTGTACCTTCTCTTGTGAAAGGTCTGTTTAGATTGCTTAGTGGTTAGCGCACTGGCCACATGCACCGGAGCTGGTGGGTTCAAACCATCCCAAGCCTGCTAAACAAACAAACAAAAAATAGCCGAGGGTTATGGCAGGTGCCTGTAATCCCAGCTACAAGGGAGGCTAAGGCATGAGAATCACTTGAGCCCAAGAGTTTGAGGTTGCTGTGAGCTGTAATGCCACTGCATTCTACGGAGGGCAACATAGTAAGACTCTGTCTCAACAACAACAAAAAAAAATAGCCTGTTCAGATGTGGTTACATTCTATGTCTCACAGGGAAAGGAAAAAGAAAAGCTGCCCCTTTTGGTGGGTCTGGGTCTTGGGCAGACAAAGGATAGAGAGTTTGAGGGTGGGAAGGTCAGAGAGACTGTGAGACTTCTTCAGTTCAGCACGTTAAAGCATCATATTTCATATTTGGGGGTAGCAGTTTATTAGGCCTAGACTAAGGTGGAAAAATACTAGTTAACTCCTGGCAAATTTCTGGGCCGCAAGCCCTCAAAAAAATGGAGTAAGTCTGGTTCACTTCCAAGATAGATGGGAAAGTAGTCACTGACTTCTTGCTTAACTAACTCCCTGAGAAATGAACCAGGAGGTACCAACTGTCACCGGACTGACCTTTAAGAAATACCGGGTGTGGCTTGGCGCCTTTGGCTCAGCGGGCTAAGGCACCAGCCACATACACCTGAGCTGGCGGTTCAAATCCAGCCCGGGCCCGCCAAACAACAATGACGGCAACCAAAAAATGGCCGGGCGTTGTGGTGGGCGCCTGTAGTCCCAGCTACTTGGGAGGCGGAGGCAGGAGACTTGCTTGAGCCCAGGAATTGCAGGTTGCTGTGAGCTGTGATGCCACGGCACTCTACCCAGGGTGACGGCTTGAGGCTCTGTCTCAAAAAAAAAAGAAATACCGGGTGTGGGTGGCACCTGTGGCTCATCGAGTGGGGCACGGCCCCATATACCGAAGGTGGTGGATTCAAATCCAGCCTCAGCCTAACTGTAAAACAGAAAAATAGCCGGGCGTTGTGGTGGGCACCTGTAGTCCCAGCTACTCGGGAGGCTGAGGCAAGAGAATTGCCTAAGCCCAGGAGTTGGAGGTTGCTATGAGCTGTGATGCTACGGCACTCTACCGAGGGCGATAAAGTGAGACTCTGTCTCTACAAAAAAAAAAAAAAGAAAGAAATACCAGGTGAGAAAGTACTCTAACAAAGAATGTATGACTAACCACAAAATTCTGCTTCTGTACAATGCTAGCTTAACCTACCCAGATGCACTTGGGCAGCCTGTGTGCCAACCAGGATGCAGACCAAGCCTTAAAAATCCAACCCCTTGTCCCAGCTGCTCGGGAGGCTGAGGCAAGAGAACGGCCTAAGCCCAGGAGTTGGAGGTTGCTGTGAGCTGTGTGACACCACGGCACTCTACCGAGGGCGACAAAGTGAGTCTCTGTCTCTACAAAAAAAAAAAAAAAGGAAGAAAATGAAGTTTCGCTTTGGGGTTAAAAAAAAAAAATACTGCAGTACAGGGGTAGGTGTCATTTTTCGGGGAGTAGAAAGAATGCCTGTGTTAAAGCATTCATTCACCTGGCCAGGCAGTTCAGGGCCCGCGGTGTGTCCAGCCCTGTGCTTTTGGGGATGTCGGGTAACAAGGACAGAGCCACCAAACCACCTTCATGACCAACGACATAGTTAAATAAGGTGTACACTAGGAGGCTGAGCCGAGACCAGTTAGTTCAGCTCAAGAGGTGCTTAGCAAAAGATTGAAATACTGTATCACTTAAGTAAAGAGTGTGGGTTTTCAGACATTGTGGAGAGAGGTTCCCAACAAGCAGAGGTTTCCAAGTTGACCTTTGTGTCTGCAGCATCTTCCCTTTCACATCTACCTTGCACCCTGCTACCAAAAGAATCTCCTAGAAACAATATCTTATCATGTCACAGAGTGGTTCAAACTCCTCGCTGGTCTCCCCTGTCTTGGTAGGCAGATCACATGCCCTGTAAAGGCTGGACCCCCAGCTCCCCACCCCAACCCTGCAGACAGGTTGGCTAATGTTCAGTCAGCCTCCCTCTGAGGTGTTTCCCAGTATTAACAACCAATTCTCCAATTCTCTAGACAACTAGGTGTTCAACAATTCAATTCAATTCTTTTTTTTTTTTTTTGAGACAGAGTCTCACTCTGTTGCCCTGGGTAGAGTGTCATGGCATCACAGCTCCAGCTCTTGGGCTTAAGCAATTCTCTTGTAGTCCCTCCCAAGTAGCTGGGACTACAGGCACCTGCCACCATGCCCGGCTATTTTTTGATTGTAGTTGTCATTGTGTTTGGCAGGCCTGGGCTGGATTTGAACTCGCCCCCTCCGGTGTATGTGGCTGGCGCCCTAGCTGCTGAGCTACAGGGGCCAAGCCAATTCAATTCAATTCTGACACTGACTACCACGAGTTAGCGCAGGCCCCAGAGCTTAAAGGACTCAGTCTCACAAGACTGCCCCTGGGTTCAGATGTCAACTGCAAGTCCTGGGCCACTCCTACTTCTGACTCTCTGTAAACTGGATCTTCCTATGATGGCCTCTTACAGTTCCATAATTTGCTAAAACAACTCACAGAACTCAAGAAGGCACTTGACCTACATTGACAGTGTATTATAAAGGATACAACTCAGCAACTGCCAAATGGAAAAGATGCGTAGGGCAAGTTACAGGGGAAGGGAGCCTAGGAGCTTCTGTGCCCTTCCTGGTGAGCCCTACATTGCCCACCTCCATGTGTTTACCGACCAGAAGCTCATCAAATCTCATGCAGGAGTTTTTATAGAGCTGAATCTCCAGCCACACCCCATCTCCTTTCCAGAGGTCAGTGAATGGAGCTTGGAGCTAAAGGCTTCCACTGTCTAATCACCAGATTTTTTTTTTTTTTTTTTTTTTTTTGGAGACTGACGCATCATAGCTCGCAGCAACCTCAAACTCTTGGGCCCAAATGATCCTCTTACCTCAGCTTCCCAAGTAGCTGGGACTACAGGTGCCAACCACAATGCCCAGCTATTTTTTTTTTTTTTTTGAGACAGAGCCTCAAGCTGTCACCCTGGATAGTGCCATGGCATCACAGCTCACAGCAACCCCCAATTCCTGGGCTCAAGCGAGTCTCCTGCCTGCGCCTCCCAAGTAGCTGGGACTACAGACGCCTGCCACAACGCCCGGCCATTTTTTGGTTGCAGCCGACATTGTTGTTTGGCAGGCCCAGGCTGGATTCGAACTCGCCAGCTCAGGTGTACGAGGCTGGTGCCTTAGCCTGTTGAGCCACAGGCACCGAGCCATATATATATTTTTTTGTAGAGATGGAGTCTCACTTTATTGCCCTCAGTAGAGTGCCATGGCCTCACACAGCTCACAGCAACCTCTAACTCCTGGGCTTAAGTGATTCTCTTGCCTCAGCCTCCTGAGTAGGCGCCCACCACGACACCCGGCTATTTTTCTGTTTTGCAATTTGGCCGAGGCTGGGTTTGAACCAGCCACCTTCGATATATGGAGCTGGCTCCCTACTCGATGAGCCACAGGCGCCGCCCACCCAGCTATTTTTTTAGAGACAGAAACTCCCTCTTGCTCAGGCTGGTCTTGAACTCCTGAGCAATTCACTGGCCTCGACCTCTCAGAGTGCTAGGATTACAGGCGTGAGCCATCGCGTCCAGCCTAAATCACTAGATCTTTCTGGTGACCAGTCCACCACTTTGATTGAGGTGGTCTTGGGACCCCAACCTAAGTTACTTCATGTTTTTTTGAGGCAGAGTTTTACTATGTCGCCCTTGGTAGAGAGCTGTGGCATTACAGCTCACAGTAACCTCAAACTCTTGGGCTTAAGCAATTCTCTTGCCTCAGCCTCCTGAGTTGCTGGGACTAGGGGCACCCGCCACAATGTCCAGCTATTTTTTTGTGTTGTAGTGGTCATTGTTGTTTAGCAGGCTCAGGCTGGGTGCCCCGGTGCATGTGACCAGCGCCCTAACCATTCAGCTATTGGCACCAAGCCCCTAAGTTGCCTTGTTAACATAAACTCTCAGGTGCGATTAAAAGGACCTATTATGGGGTGGCGCCTGTGGTCAGTGAGTAGGGCGCCGTCCCCATACACCTAGAGTGGTGAGTTCGAACCTGGGCGTTGTGGTGGATGCCTGTAGTCCCAGCTACTTGGGAGGCGGAGGCAAGAGACTAGCTTGAGCCCAGGAATTGGAGGTTGCTGTGAGCTGTGATGCCACAGCACTCTATCCAGGGTGACAGCTTGAGGCTCTGTCTCAAAAAAAAAAAAAAGCCCGAAGTTGTGGCAGGCGCCTGTAGTCCCAGCTACTCAGGAGGCTGAAGCAAGAGAATTGCCTAAGCCTAAGAGCTGGGGATTGCCGTGAGCTGTGATATCATGGCACTCTACCAAGGGCAACAAAGTTGAGACTCTGTCTCAAAAAAAGGGCAGCGCCTGTGGCTCGGTGAGTGGGGCTCTGGCCCCACATACTGAGGGTGGCAGGTTCGAACCTGACCCCAGCCAAACTGCAACAAAAGATAGGTGGGCGTTGTGGTGGGCGTCTGCAGTCCCAGCTACTTGGGAGGCTGAGGCAAGAGAATTGCTTAAACGCAAGAGCTGGAGGTTGCTGTGAGCTGTGATGCCACAGCAGTCTACCAAGGGCGACAAAATGAGACTCTGTCTCTTAAAAAAAAAAAAAAAAAGGACTCGTTATGAATAACGAAAGACACTTCTGTCACTCAGGAAATATCAAAGGTTTAAGAAACTGTGTTCCAAGACTAGAACAAAGACCACATATATTTCTTATCGTATCACACTTGCCCATTCCCATCTCTGAGCACAGTATATGTTGTTCCTGCCAGCTAGAAACCATTCTCATATTTCTTTCTTCTCCAAACCCTATCCGGCCTTTGAGGCTCAACTCAGCCTCTTTTGGAACATCTAGACTTTAAACTCACCTACAATCACAGTCTGTCCTACTCATTTGACACTGTGTCATTCATTCATTTATTAATCCAGCAGAAAGGCGGAGGCACCAAGTGGTGTGCTGGGCACTGGAGCTACACTGAGAACAAAACAGGCTCCTGTCTTCTAAATGATGGATGCCCACCAAGTAACAACCTCACTACCTTCTGGAAAGAGCCATAAGGGGAAGTCGTGCCGTGTGGGACATCAGAGGATATCAGAGGGCAATGGGAAAGCAGCTGAATTAGATAAGGCCTCCTGGAGAACAATGATGCATGCAGCAAAGGAGAGGGTCTACTCAAGTATTGCCAGCTGCATATACAACTCTAAGAAGTCGGGGCGCCTGCCATATGTTCCAGGGTTGATCAGTCTGAACCCAGCCTACACCTGCTAAACAAAAAAAATAGCCAGATGTTGTGGCAGGTACCTATAGTCCCAGTTACTTGGGAGGCTGAGGCAAGAGAATCACCTGATCCCAAGAGTTTGAGGTTGCTGTGAGCTATGACGCCATAGCACTCTACCAAGTTTGACAAAGTGAGACTCTGTCTCAATTAAAAAAAAAAAACTCTAAGAAGAAAACAAAGGGGGGAAAGCTTTATGGCATTGTGTTTGGCAATCATTTTTTTGATATGACACCAAAAGTACAGACAACAAAACTAAAAATAAGTAAATTAGACTACTCCCAAATTAAAAACTTCTGTGCATCAAAGGACAAAATCAACAGAGAGGAAAGGCAATCCATGGAATGGGAGAGAACATTTGCAAATTATATACATATACATATATATTTTTTCTTTTTTTTTTTTTAGAGACAGAGTCTCACTTTATCACCCTCAGTAGAGTGCTTTGGCGTCACAGCTCACAGTAACCTCCAACTCCTGGGCTTAGGTGATTCTCTTGCCTCAGCCTCCTGAGTAACTGGGACTACAGGCAACCACCACAACGCCAGGCTATATTTTTTTGTCATTGTTGCAGTTTGGCCAGGACCTGGCATGAACCTGCCACCCTCCGTGTATGGGGCCTGTGCCCTACTCACTGAGCCACAGGCACCATGCCTGCAAATTGTATTTGATAAGGGCTTATATAAAGAACTCCTGGCTCAGTGCCCATAGCTCAGTGAGTGAGGTGCTGGCCACATACATCAAAGCTGGTGGGTTCAAGCCCGGCCCAGGCCTGCTAAACAACAATGACAACTGCAACAACAACAACAACAACAAATAGCCAGGCACGGTGTTAGGCACCTGTAGTCTCAGTTACTAGGGAGGCTGAGGCCAAGAGTTTGAGGTTGCTGTGAGCTGTGACGCCACAGCACTCTACCAAGGGCAACATAGTGAGACTTTGTCTCAAAAAAAAGAATAAAGAACTCCTATAATTCACACATACACACACACACAAACCTGATTGGACAAACTGCTCGAATAGATATATCTCCAAAGAAGCTATACCAACAGTCTTGAAAAGATGCTCAAACATCACTAATCAGAAGGGGAAACCAAATCAACACCACGATGAGATACCATTAGGTATCTCACTAAGATGTCCACTATCCATTCTATTAGGATATCTACTATTAAAAAAAACAGAAAATGAAAAATAGCCGGGTATTGTGGCGGGTGCCAGTAGTCCCAGCTACTCGGGAGGCTGAGGCAAGAGAATCGCCTAAGCCCAGGACTTGGAGGTTGCTGTGAGCTGTGATGTCACGGCACTCTTCTGAGGGTGATGTAGTGAGACTCTGTCCCTACAAAAAAAAAAGAAGAAGGATCTTTAAGGGATATTTGTACACAAATGTTTATAACAGCATTGTTCACAATAGCCAAAAAATGGAAACAACTCAAGTGACTATGGATGGATAAACATGTAAGCAAGATGTTGCATTTATGTACAATGGAATATTATTCAGCCCTAAAAAGGAAGGATATTCTAACACATGCTACAACACAACTAACCTTTCAGATATGATGCTAAATGAAAGAAGCCAGTCACAAGACAAATACAGTATGATTCCCTTCTTATGAAGTCAAGTGCACAGAGACAGAAAGTAGAATGGTGGTTGCCAGGGGCTAGGTGTAGGGAGGAACGGGTAATTGTTTCTTTTTTTGTTTTTATTTTTTGTTTTGGTTTTGAGACATAGTCTCACTTTGTTGTCCTCAGCGGAGTACTATGGTGTCATAGCTCACAGCAACCTCAAACTCTTGGGCTCAAGCGATTCCCTTACCTCACCCTCCCGAGTAGCTGGGACTACAGGCACCCACCACAATGCCCAGCTAGTTTTTTTTTAGAGACAGGGTCTTACTCTTGCTCTGGCTGATCTTGAACCCGTGAGCTCGGGCAATCTACCTGCCTCAGCCTCCCAACTGTTGGGATTCCAGGCGTGAGCCACACCACCCAGCTAGAATGGAAAATTGTTAAATGGACAGAGTTTCAGTTTTACAAGATAAAAACAAGTTCTAGAGATTGGTTGCACAAAAACGGGACTGTACTGGGTGGCACCTGTGGCTCTGTGAGTAGGGTGCCCGCCCCATATATCAAGGGTGGTGGGTTCAAACCCGGCCCCGGCCAAATTCCAACAAAAAAATAAAAACATCCGGGCGTGTGGCAGGCGCCTGCGGTCCCAGCTACTCGGGAGGCTGAGGCAAGAGAATCACCTAAGCCCAGGAGGTGGAGGTTGCTGTGAGCTGTGACGCGACAGCACTCTACCGAGGGTGACAAAGTAAAACTGTCTCTCTCTAAAAAAAAAAAAAAAAAACGGAATGTACTTAATACTGATGTGGTAGGGTCAAACCCCACCCAAATAAGGTGGACCAGCCTAAAAGAATCAACCCCCTACCTTCTCCCACTTAAGAAAGGTGAATGGGTCAACCCCCTACCCTACCCCACCAGATGTCCCACCTGGGAAAGGTAGATGGGCCAACCCCAACCCTTACAACAGATGCCCAACCCAGGAAAGGGAATGTCCCGATCCCCACCTTCCTGACCTTTAACACCTACCCCCTCTCACCCCCCCGCCCCCGTTGGCCATCACCACATGTGGATTTCTTCCCTGTTGGAAATCTCACTCTACCTGCACCCAGGTGGAATAAAGCCATTTGAATTGCACAAAACAGGCCTCTGTTTTCCTTCCTCTTGCACCTGGGAATAATCTTTCATCTTTGGCTCCATAACCTTTCATGGAGGTTGTGAGGTTAAAAATGGTTAAGATACTAACTTTTTTATTTTAGAATATTATGGGGGTACAAACATGTGACCTAAATTGCTTTTAGCAATTTGAGTCAAAGTTATAAGTGTTCCCATCACCTAGATAATGTGCATTACACCTGTTAGGTGTGAATTTGCCTATCCTCTCTTCCACTCTCTTCCACCTGCTTGGTTTCCAATGAGTGTTATATCCGTATGTGCACGTAAGTGTTGATCAATTAGTTCCAGTTTAATAGTGAGTACATGTGGTGTTTCTCTATTCTTGTGATACTTCAAGACTGTAAATTTTATGTGTATTTTACTACAATTTTCTTTTCTTTCTTTTTTTTTTTTGAGACAGAGCCTTAAGCTATCGCCCTGGGTAGAGTGCCCTGGCATCACAGCTCACAGAAACTTCAAACTCCTGGGCTTAAGCAATTCTCTTGCCTCAGCCTCCTAAGTAGCAAGTAGCTGGGACTATAGGCATCCACCACAACGCCCGGCTATTTTTTTTTTTTTTTTTTCTTTTGAGACAGAGCCTCAAGCTGTCACCCTGGATACTGTCGTGGCATCACAGCTCACAGCAACCTCCAATTCCTGGGCTCAAGTGAGTCTCCTGCCTCCGCCTCCCAAGTAGCTGGGACTACAGGCGCCCGCCACAACGCCCGGACATTTTTGGTTGCAGCGGTCATTGTTGTTTGGCAGGCCCGC
>CAUYRH010168757.1:0-18963 GCA_963574655.1 Perodicticus potto
TTTATGTAGTGATTAAGAAAATGCCATGAAGGCTATCTCTCACAGTACGATCAAAATGTTTCTGATTGTATATGAAGCACATTCTGCCCTATGATTGCACCAATGTACACAATTATGATTTAATAAAATTATTAAAAAAAATAAGAGTCAATTGATATGTCATACTTGACTGTGGTCTTATTTTAGGAAATTGCCACAGCCTCCTCTACTTTCAGCCACTCCTACCCTGATCAGTCAACAGCCATTTCACATGGAGGAAAGACCTTCCACCAGCAAAAAATTTACAATATTCCAGTGTTGGTACTGACAGGGAAGTTCACATTGTACTATCCTTTGTGGCAAAAGTAATTATAAAAGCTGGTAAGGTGTCTTTCTAAAAAACAACCATTTGAGGTTTTGGGGGTAGAAGTGGAAATTAGAACAGGATTATGGGAACAGGAGGCAGCAGGCAGCGTGTATCTCAGTATTTAGAGGAGCAGCACATGGGCAGCTGTCTTCCTCACCACCACTCCCCTGTCCCTAGGGATTGACGCCCGTGTTGCTACTGTTCTCTGTATGTACATACCCTGTGTCTGCTAATAGATATACTATGTGTCTGGACGCTGTGCTCCACGTGCCAGCAGGGACAGGGAAAGCCATCAACATGGAAGGAAGGCCCTTCATAGACAAAAAGACTGGGGGTGGCGCCCGTGGCTCAGTGGGTAGGGCGCCGGCCCCATATACTGAGGGTGGTGAGTTCGAACCTGGCCCCAGCCAAACTGCAACAACAAAATAAAAAAATAGCTGGGCATTGTGGCAGGCGCCTATAGCCCCCCCCTACTAGGGAGGTGGAGGCAAGAGAATCCCCTAAGCCCAGGAGTTGGAGGTTGCTGTGAGCAGTGACGCCACAGCACTCTACTGAGGGTGACAAAGTGAGACTGTCTCAAAAAAAAAAAAGATTACAACTTGTTCAAGGCTCAGAAAATCCTTAGCATTTTTTAGTAATGACTTTTTTTAAATTAAGTTTTTTTTTAAACAAGCTATTGCACACTTAATAGCTTATAATACGGTACAAGCATAACCTCTGTAAGGACTGGGACTTGCTTCCCTAAGATATTCCCTTTATTATAAAAATATTTTTTCATGGAAAGTCCACAGCTAGCTGGGGAGGTGCTGTGTGGACCCTGGGTCTGGACTAGCAACCTCTGCTGCCTGGAGCCTCACCTAGATATTTGCTTTATTGCAATGGCCTGGAACCAAAACTGCAATATCTTTGAGATGTGCTTATGATGCCTACTTTGCCCTCTGCCACTTCCCGCCTCCATCTTTTTCACTCCTGTTTTTCTCGGTCCTTCTGTTCATATCTCTTTCTGTCCCCCTCTCTCTCTCTTCCTTCTTCTCTCCTTTTTTCTCTTTTTTTATTTTTCTGTTTATTTTTTACCTTCATTACTTAAAATGTATTACCAATGTTAACTTTGTACTTGTGTGATCATTTGATTATATGATATGTATGGATGGAATACTTCCTAAGATATTATATTAATTAGATTCTGTCAGTATCATTTTTAAAGGTTATTTTTTATCCTACTGAATTCTTTCAATAGTTATTTGCAAGAATCTTGTATAGTTTTAACACAAATTTTATTTATAACAGTTTGTTTAGCGATGTACAAAGATATTACTTATATGATCCTGCATACCCAACAAGTTAAATTCTGGGGACTCAAACAAAGAAAAAATGAAAGAAGACAAATTGGGGGGTGCTGAAGAAAGGCAGTATCAGGCCTGTGTATATCCCAAACCACTCCCTTAAACACTAAATGTGGAAACAGATTGGTAATAAATTGAATATGATTTACGTGATCAATTTCTATGATTTTTTGGAAAACAAACCATCTGATTTATTAAAAAATCCACTCAGCCACTAAACACACTGCTTATATTTATAACAAGGTTACATTGCACTTTACTCTTTTTTGCTTTCTTTTTCCTTTCATGTCATACATTTTTTTCCTGTGCTAAAAAAATTCACCCCACATACAGACTGCTAATTACTTGGTAATACGTAAATGTTTTGCATAAGTTGGTATTAAGAAAATCTGAACAATAATGAATGTGGAGAAGTGCTGCCATATCATAATTTTGCAAATGTTAATAATTTTGCCATTAAAAAATACTGGGAGTGCCAGTCCTAGCCTCCATATGTTGTTAGAAGTTTCACAGATGTCTCAGAAATATAATGCCATTCATTTGAATTTTCTATAGTTAAGCCATCTGGTACAGCTAAGTACCAGAATCTTTACAATTATTCATGATTCTGCTAGATAGAATGCCATTTATGCTGTTGGAGAATAAACTGATATCACAGATAAGTTCCCCATGGTTGAGGTCAATGTTGGCGGTTCTATCAAGATGTATGAGTTAATATTACTGCCCATGTTCATCACACAGAAATGTTATAAATGGGATGATATGCTGAATATCTGTGATATCATTGAATTTTAGAATGTATTTTGTAATATGTACTGTATTTTATGTAATAAAATATGTAATATGTACTCATTTTACTGTAACATGCCATATGTTTATATCCTTTGCTAAAAATCATGGACTTACATACAAGGTTGGACAATTAAGTTTGTGAACTCAGAAAAAGTGCTACATACCTCATTGCTGGTATCACTATGGTGACCTTCGAGGAACTTCCCTTGGGAAGCGGTGCACCAATGCCAGCGCCTCATTCACCTTCGAAAAACCTTTTCTAGGATAAGTTTGTGAACTTAATCATCCAACCTCAAAAGACAGTGGCTGTGATGGCCATTCCAGAAAAAAGAGTCTCAAAATTACTCTGGTATAACTTGTGATGCTTTTATCAGAAAAAGATTTAGTAGTTGAATGGGGCTTCAAAAAATTTTATGAGTTGTATCATTCTAATAGTTTGAGTAACTTGGAAGAGACAAGATCATGAGAAATTCCACATAGCTGAAAAATCTGCTACATAATATAGTTTCCCTATCTTCTAACATACGTTTTCACTGGAAAGGGGGTATCTGATATTGGATGTTAACTATTGTTATTATTTTTTTGCTTCCACAGTTATTATGGCTAGACTAAGATTTAACACCAATGTGGTGAATCTTTTTTGAGTATGTGAAATGTGCCAGGAACGCCGTTGGCTGTGGCGGGGGTGACGAAGGTAAACAGAAGTGAGTCCACCTTCTTGTGGGAGCTTGTTTCAGCCCCACTGTCGTTGCTGCTCACTTTTTGGTGCTATCAATTTCTGTTGCATCAAGCTTGACAGATGCCTCCGAGGGAACAAATCTCCAGGATCAGGTGGTAGAAGTTTTCAACTACCATATGTTCTTAAAACACACATTTAATAAACATTTATGGAACACTTTTAATGTGCAAATTTCCCAGCATTAAAAAAGCAAACAAATACAAATGAAAAAAAAGAAGAAACATATCTTCAAGAAATTTTTAGAATAGTGAAAATTATAGAAATGTAAACAAACTTCAAAGTAAAATAATCATAAGTGTTAGAATTAGCTTATATTTGGCTGGGAACACATTGGGAGGAGTGACTAAATCTGAGAAAGTTTTCTAGAGTAAAAGATATTTGAGCCAGTTCTTGAAAAGTGACTTCATATTTTTGTCAGCTAAGAATAAAAAAATCAATAAAAATACCTCCTCAGAAAGATATTACATATTCTAAGCTGTGGAATTACTGTTGTTAATATCAATACTAATGTAAGTATGATATATCAGAGCTTTTGGATTTTTGCAATAAAGTAGAAGTGTTTATCTCCAAGAAATTTATCTAGAAGTTGTTTACAATGTAATGAGTATTTAAATATTTTAACATACATGACAATTTTTGGAAGACTATTAGCCACTATTTATTAAATCTTTAACTCTTGACACAAGTTTATTTTAGATTCTTGACCTGCATTTTAAACGATGGATTTTGTTGTGGTAACTCCCTCAATCTCATGCCTTCTGAACTATCCCATATCCCCTCCATATCTCTATTATATACAAATAACCGAATACTAATAGGGGTTGTATACAAATATATTAGATCCTTCAAGCTAAAAGCAAAAAATAGTCATCATAATCTTCTACCTTCTTCTGCTAGGTTGAGAATACCGAGAGTGTGAGGATATAATATAGTTCCAGTTGTGAGGGATTGAGAATGAGTTGGGAAGATAGGATATTAGCATTTAAAATAGTAACCTACAGGGGGCAGTACCTGTGGCTCAAGGAGTAGGGCGTCGGACCCATATACCAGAGGTGGTGTGTTCAAACCCGACACCGGCCCAAAACAGCAACAACAAATAGTAACCTACATTTAAAAAGCAAACCTATGGCTAGCTTTGTGACAAATGCAGAGTCTAGTCTCCAAGTGTCATGGGATGTAGGGAAGTGTTAACACATAAAACCTAGAGAAATAAGAAAAGATCTCTTGATAGATGCATTTAAAAAGAAAACGGGGTCCAGACTTACTTGGCAAGGAAACTGAAGACTAGATGTAGAATTCGGTATGTGTATGCATGTTCAGGGCAACACGGACACACATATTTGACAACAGTGGAGACCCTATCCAAACAAAGGCACTGACATTGACGTGACAGGGCAGTCCGTGCTGTGGAAGCTGCTGAATTTCATCCATGCATGACAGAGACAAAGAGAAGCTTCAGGACAGGGTAGTGACATGTGCAAAGCAGTATGTGGGGCAGATTGAAGGAGGAGTTTAGATGTTCCTACAGCAGCAAATAAGAGGTGTAGAGTCCCAACAGGGTACTGTCCAGGGAATAAATAGATCAGTGTGGACGTCATCATAGAGATTCAGCAGATCCTATTCCATAGAGATTCAGCAGGCCTTTCCTCTTCATGCTATTTCTGTCCAAAATGTGGAAGTTGTAATCCCAGCACTTGGGAGGCCAAGGAAAGTGGATTGCCTGAGTTCACAGGTTACAGGCCGGCCTGAGCCAGGGCAAGACCCCTTCTCTAAAAAATAGCCATGTGTTGTGGCAGGTGCCTGTAGTTCCAGCTACTTGGGAGGCCGAGGTAAGAGAATTGCTTAAGCCCAGGAATCTGAGTTTGCTGTGAGCTCTGATGCCATAGCACTCCACCGAGGGTGACAAAGTGGAACTCCAACCCTCCACCCCCAAAAGGGAAGTTCTTTGACCTGTTTCCTTGGGACCTAGTCTCTGCTAATGTGTTTAGGATGATGTTCAGTAACATAGTTCTTCTATGAGGGCAAAATAATTGACTATTAGTAGGCATTTACTGAAGAAAAAAAATTTAACTCAAGGGAGTGGCAATCGTAGCAGAACTGCAGGCTGTGGCAGGTCTAGGGATTGCTTTTGAGTGTACATCATTCGGGTGGTTTGCTTTTGTCAAGTAGACTCTGAGATAAGAATTATTCCCCATGGAGGAAGGCACAGCATAAGAGCGTGGCAATGAGCCTCAGGAAGGTGATGG
Source organism: Perodicticus potto (assembly GCA_963574655.1). Classification (NCBI taxonomy): domain Eukaryota; kingdom Metazoa; phylum Chordata; class Mammalia; order Primates; family Lorisidae; genus Perodicticus; species Perodicticus potto. Next base: position 5,467 of record CAUYRH010168757.1, read on the forward strand.
ACGATGCCCATAAACACAAACAATGCCTGCTTAGTCTCGGCACCTTTTCCTTTTCTTTATTTTGGTAAACAGAAGCATCATAAAGAGTCTATTTTAGTAAGAATTAAATCAAATGCAAAAAAAGTATGGAAGACTAAAATAAAAGTTCCATAAAATAAGAAGTTATAGAACAAGAAAGAATAGCAAATGTACAAAATAACTTCCCTTTCTTCCAGAATGAATAAGGCTGAAAATAAAAATGCCTGGCTGTAGCTGGCGGAAAAAAAAAAAAAAAAAAGAGGAGCAAGGCTTTAAGCTGAACACAAAGTACATAATACCCCTTTCCTGCCTGGACACTGCCATGCGCTCTAAGGAGGTTTGATATTGGTTGAGTTTAACCAATCCGCCTTTTAAAAATATACACATTTATGTTATATCACTCAAAATATAAATATGTATTTACATCGTTGGACAAAGAAACCACAGAGACCAAGCATCAAAGTGTCTTTATTCTACCGACATAGAAAGTGAGGTGCTGGAAGTCCGAGTGGCAATGTTGGCTGAGAGTGGACGCATTGCCTTGATGCAAGGTGGTCCTTGTTCTTGAAGCTTCCTGAAAACTTTTGGTAGGCAAGCTGTTGTGTGTCCCTGAGCAGTGACAGTCCTTTGTTCCTGAAGAGGAACAGGTGCGACCCCTCCACTTTGGTGGAGAGAGCTGCCACTATTTTCTTTCTGGCGCTTCGGGGCCACTTCACTTTTGTTGGTGGATTTTCGTCAGGAAAAATCTACGCTGTTGACTGACACAGGTTCTCTGGGTCAGACTGGTAAATCCAGATTTCATCACCAGTAACGAGGTCAGAAACACATCCATACTCACCCCCGAAGAATTTGGCCACCAGCGTTTTTTCACACCACTCAAAACGGATGTGCTTTTGATCATCCTGATTTGAAGGTAATCGTGCAGGATTTTGGACACAGCCAGTGATCTAATCTCTAGTGCCACGTCAGTGGCCATAAATGAATTCCACATGGAGGAAGGTACAGCATAAAGAGAACAGCACAATGAGTCATTTCCAGAGCCATTTTTTCCACAAGGGCAATATTTTTCTTTGTCACCATAATCACCAGAAGCTCACTCCTCTCCTCATCATTCAGTGAAGTTCAGCCTTTTCTAAATTCTTGAAACCACTGAAAAATTGTCATGCAGGAAGGAACAAGGTCCCCGAAAGCCCATTACAAATGCTCAAGGCTTTCAGACTCCTTTGTCCACTTTTAAAATCATAGAAAATCATCGCTTGAAAGTGCTCTCTTCCTAGCTCCATAGCTGACCGGACTGACCACCATGGACCAAAACAAATAAAGCCTCCCAGCAAAATTTTTCAGTGAAAACCTGGACAATTGGAATTTGCAGGGCTGAATCAGAAAGGACTCTGTCGGCCGTGTTTCTTGGAAGTGAAATAATGGACCATAACACAGTCTGTCTCAAAATTTTCATGATGACATTTGCATAAAGTTATATTATTAACTTAAAAATAAGAATGAGAAAATTTACTGACAACGCAGAATAAGTGAGATACAGTAAGTGAAACCATCTCCCTAACACAGAACTTCGTACAGAGAAAGTGCTCAGAAGCGCTTTTGTAAAAGATTGGATGTAACAATTTTTTTGATTTCTCACTGTTTCTTCCTGGGACAGCCTCCTATGAAACGTTAAATAAATATTTGTTGCAATTGAGAATTATAACATGTCTAATAATAATATGTCTAATCAAATAAATTACTATTGGATATATTTTAACATTAAGAAAGAAATAGTGGGCGTGGTGCCTGTAGCACAGTGGTTACGGTGCCAGCCATATGCACTGAGGCTGGCAGGTTTGAGCCTGGCCCAGGCCAGCTAAACAACAATGACAACTACAACAAAAAAATAGCCAGACATTGTGGCTGGCAACTGTAGTCCTAGCTACTTGGGAGGCTGAGGCAAGAAAATTGCTTAAGCCCAAGAGTTTGAGGTTGCTGTGAGCTGTGACACCATGGCACTCTACTTAGAGTGACATAGTGACACTCTGTCTCAAAAAGAAAGGAAAGAAAGAGGAAGAAGGAAGGAAGGAAGGAAGGAAAAGGAAGGAAGAAAAGAAAGAGTGGCAAGTCTATCCATTGTCAATGGTCAATTTTATATGAGGGTTGAAAATAGGTTTTAATCCTGTACTTTTGCTCAGATTGTAAAATAGGGAATGTTTATATATGCCCTAGAAACATGGTGTTTGGAAAACCTACTCCTTCAGTTAATCTTTAAAGAAATGCACTGAAAAAAATTCAACTTTAAATGAAGAAAATGTGGAGATGAAGGCATTTAATTTCAAAACATGATTCAAGGTGGCCTTATATTCTACCTCTAACTCTTCCCCAGTCTAAACAAAGTAAGTTTTGCCAGATTAAAAATGCAGCTCTCTTCTGTTAACCTCACTTCCACATTGAAAAGGTCTTTAATGACTTTCTGTTACCTACAACATTGACATCAAACTTCTCTGCTGAGCCATTTAGTCCCCTCACCAAATTCCTAGCAGCCATGTTCCCACTATTCTACTATGCCATGTCCGCACGGTAGCATGCATCCTAGGCCGTGATTTCCCCACTTCAGAGATTTCTGCCTATGTAATGTAGCTCTTCCCAGTTAAAATATTTGCTTAAGTTTTTAAAAATAAATGTATTCAAAAAGATTACAAGTTCCCCTTCTTCCCTTAAGTCTTTCCTGATTACGTTGAGTTGGTATTTGCAGCTCAAGTGTAGTTTCATAAAATCCACATATCTGTCTTGTAAAAGAAGTCATATTCTGTCTTATTTTACATGTGTGGACAATCTTATCTCAAACCTGCTCGTTTCCTCCTGCCTGGACCTGGCTCAGCAGAGGTGAAGAGTTCATTTTGTTCTTCCTCCCGTCTATGACAGTACTTCGCTCATAAATCTGATCTGATAATTATTTAATGATGCAATAAATGTTTTCACCATTTTACTAGATAAATGAGAATGTAGATGTTAGGACAGAAGGTTGATGAGAAGTCTGGAAGCTGTTATTGCTCTGGCGAGAGCCTTCATTGGCATCACAATCGTCCTCCGTTGCTGTGGTAATGGCTGCCAAGACTTCACAAGTCCTCTCTGGCCACTCAAGAGAACTGCTATGGAAGGGACAGAAGCCTGCTAGTGAGGTGGTGCCCCTCTCCCATGCAGCCCACAGGCATTGGCTGAGTGATCTGCACGGCGGTGGTTCAAAGCGGGCAGGTTCCATGGTGCAATTCACTGCCCAGAGCTCTCTGTGGATTTAGCCTGCAGGATACCTCCAGGTTCCTATGACATTCTTTTTTTTTTTTTTTTTTATAATTTTATTAAATCATAATTGTGTACATTAGTGCAATCATGGGGCACAATGTGCTGACTTCATATGCAATCTGAAATATTTTGGTTGAACTGGACATTCTTATTTAGCTCTTTCCTCTATCTTATCCAATTTCCTTCACATCCTTCTCCTGAGAGTGTGGCCTTAATAAATCATGTACCTCTGGCTTCCTATATCAGGCCCTCTGACAATTTAACCTAAAACGAGGCTTCACTTTCCTTTTAGGAGGTCATACTTCAGGGAGGTGTGTAGATAGGCAGAATCACGCATTGTGTCTCACCGTGGGAAGAGAGCCGGTGAACTAGGCTGTATACTTAAAGCTCAGATATAACAACCACCAGCTGTCTGTGCATCTGGGGGTGTTACAGAAGCCTTTGCTAAGTAACGACTTTAAGGAGAGCCTGAAAGGGGTACAGGTGTGCCCAGTAAAGCAATAGGAAAGGAAGTACACAAACTGAATGCCCTAAATCTGGAAAATATGATTTCTCAACATGAGTCTGTTATGGAAAACCTTTTCTAGCTAACATTCTTCTCTTTGTGATGGTCAGATTTCTCCTGGACACTAGACTTTTGAAAATCCAGGCCAAGATGTCAGTAATGTGGCCTTGCTAGTGTGTCCCTAAGACCCAATTTCTATCATTCAATGTGGCAGAAGAAAAAGGTTCTCAGACTTGGCAGCATCTGCAATGGGTCTAGCACTCTGCCTGACGCAGGGTACATACTCAGTAAATTGTTGATCAATAAACTAGCTGTAGGAATTGAGGTGGAAATATAGGTCAGAGCCAGATTAAAGGACCAGGTATTTGAGACTATCAAGGATGAATTCATTCTGCAAGTGAGATAGGGGAACCGTAGGCCCTGCTCAATGAGGAGTCATAGACCTGAACCAAGATATCCTATAAGACAAGAGAAGGTGGAGAAACCAGCTGGAACCCACATGGCCGTGAAAAGCGACCTCGGGTTATCCTCATTACTCATTATTACTCTAGTTATTATGTATTAGCAAATGAAAAGAAACTCCCACCGGCCATGGCAACTTCTGGAATTTACATGGTTTAGAAAGTCAGGGACTCTCAATTCCAGGAATTCCCCACTTCTTTCCCAGAAGCCTTAGGAATAATCCTCCCTCCACTCAAGAGAAAATTAAACAGGAGAGTCTCAAGGTGCTACTTTCTGTTACCCTGAGAGATTGCTGCTCTCCTGTCCCTCTATGGGGCAACCTCTTTTCTTTCTCTTTTCTACTTTAAAAAATTTGCTTTCGCTCTACTCTTTTAGATCACTCTGAGTTTGTTCCTTCATGAACCCAAGAACCCAAACAGGGGTGGGAAACCTGCTGCCTTATAGCCACATGTGGCCCTCTCCATCTTCAAATGTGGCTTTTGGCTGAATCCAAATTTTATAGAACACGCCTTTTGGCTCAATCCATTGTTCTGTAAAATCTAAATTCAGTCAAAAGCTGCACTTCAGGTTCTAGAAGGCCACACGTGGCCCATGGCTGCAGGTTCCTCCTCTGGCCTTCCAGGCCTTCCAAACGCCCCCCCTTTGGGGTCCACTTTCCTGTATCATAAGCATCCAGAAGCTTTTTGACAGTTTAGTCTCAGTATAAATGATGGATTTACAGAGGATTGATCGCAGAGAGAAAAAGCTAATGTCAAAGAAAAAGATTAGTAACAATTGGCTGTCATTCCTTGACTATTTTCTATGTACCAGAAACTATGGTTTGTGCTTTGGTGCTTTATTTAGATGATGTTATTTAATCCTCCTAGCAACACTGTGAAATCCGTACCACTATTTTCCTTCAGTACCAATATTTTTACAGGCAATAAAACTGGAGCTTTGAAAAGTTTCTTGGACTTGGCCAAGTCGGATAAATTTTAATCACAGGCAGAAATGGAATCACGAGTCTCTCGCTCCAAAGCTGACATTCTGAAACTCTAAGCCACTGAAGAGATTGATTACCAGTCTTACAACTAGTAAGTAGGTATTAGCAGGTATGAAGGTATGAACTATAAATATCAATTAAATAGTAAAAATTATTAGTAATGAAATACTGTGACTTTCACATGCATTTAGTCTATAGTCAGAAATTCAGTTTGACTGGTGTCAGTTTTATTTATTTGTTTATTTAATCTAAATAGCCGACCCAGCTCAGCATACCAATCAGGAGTCAGTAAACTAGAGGCTGAAAGCCAAGTCCAGACCACCACCTGTTTGTGCTACCTGATAGCTGGATATATTTTACATTTTTCAAATGTTGGGGGAAAAGAACAAAGTAAAAATAGTTTTTCCTGACACATGAGAAAGAAGTATAAAATTCAAGTGTCAGACTCCATGAATAAATTTAAGTGGGGCACAGCGATGTTTATTTATAGATTGTCTGTGCTGTTTTCCCTCTGTATCAGGCAGAGTTGACTTGTGATAGAGACCGTGTGGCCTGCAAAAGTTAGAGCAAAAGTTTGCTAACATCTGATACAATAAATGGCCCATCCTCTATTTAGAGAAAGTGTTTGAAGTGAAGGTGCAGGGTAAGAGCATGAGGGACTCGGCCCATGCCAGGTCAGTCCTCATGAATGTGGAGTAGATATAAAATGTTAGACATTAGTCAACGAGGAATCTCTAAAAGAGCAAAACAGGAAGATGGGCAGCGCTGAGGGTGCTATTTCAGACATGGCGGTCAGGGACCGCCTGTTCTTGGTACAGAGTAAATGCTAAGCCTATCTAATTCCAAATTCAGGTTTCTAACTGCTTCTTTATCATAGTCATTTGTGCTGGGTAGGCACAGTTCTTCAAGGCACACAAAGGCATCATCATAATACAGTGTTACAATACGATTAGAGAGAATATAATTCCATGAAACCATAGTGCAGAAAGTGACTAGCTCTGCTTGTAGCAAAGAATCGAGGATCTTCAAGAACTTTTCACTTCTAAAACATCTACTTCAACTATCTGTTACGGTCCCAGAAATCACACTGTCAGTGACTGCCTTTCCTGATTTCTTAGAGGGCTCTTTTCACAATTGACCTCTGGCTGAGAGCAAGTCACTTGTGCTGTGTGTGAAGATAGGACGGATGCCACAAAACAGGAAGATCTAGGAAGAATAAGAATGCTAAGAGCTTTGGGCGACACCTGAGGCTCAACAGAGTAGGCTGCCGGCCCCATATGCCAGAGGTGGCAGGTTCAAAACCAGCCCCAGCAAAAAACTGCAAAAAAAAAAAAAAAAATGCTAAGAGTTTTGAAAAAAGAAAGGCAGCAGGAAAACAAAATTGCCTTTGCTTGCTTCAGAATTTGCCGTGAGATCTCTGTAGTATTGTTGGACAGTGGTGACTCTTAGCCATACCCTGATCCCCAGGGTAGCTTTAGATTTCCAGTGAGTGAAACCACAATTAGGGTATCTGTAAAGGGTCCAAAATCACCTTGAAGTATTTACCCTGACTCTGGGCAGTCTCTTCTTCCATATGACTTTCAAAGAGAAGATGAGGTAACAGAGCAATTTTGCCTTCCTTCCCCAAGAACTAGCATAACCTGAGGGGCAGCTTGTCAGAACACTGCCTTATTCAAGTATAAATCATCTTTTCCTGTTTGGAAGTGTTCTCTTAAAAACACTAAAGACAGTGTAATCCTAAATCTACCATGTAGCTAAGGCAAATCATAGTTTAACCCCAAGCTCATCTAAATCTATGTTCACAAGAAGAGATTTGGAGGGCAGCACCTGTGGCTCAAAAGAGTAAGGCGCCGGGCCCATATACCAGAGGTGGTGGGTTCAAACCTGGCCCCCTCCAAAAACTGCAAGAAAAAAAAAATAATTTAGTTAAGAAGAGATTTGGGGTTTGAATATAGTAAGAGAGCTGCACATCTTTGTAAGGCCAGCGTGACCTCTGCTCTCTGGGCAGAAAACCGGTGCTAAGAGTAGGTCTTAGAGTTGTTGGTATGGACCAACCATCTGATGTTTGGCTGAAAGCCAACTTTCAAGGGCGGATTGATAGGAAGAAGGCATACCAAGTTTATTAGTGTGCACATGTGTACAATGCAGTCACACAAAATATGAAAACTCAAAGGAAGGGCCAGATGAATGACACTTTATGCCATGTTGTCGTTACAGAAATAATAGGAATTTGGAGTGAGGCAAGAAAGGTTTGAGTTGAAAGGAGAGAAAAAGGGGATTGAGCAAAGGTGGTCTTGTTATATAAATGAAGCCTCACAGGTAGCAGCTCTTAGAAAAAAATAGACAGCGGGCCTGGGACTGAATGCATCTTTCCTAGTTTTGGATAAGGTGGAGGACTTTAGAAAAGCCTGGAGGTTTATTTTATTAATGTAGATTTTTCTCTACAGATGTGTCTCAAAAAAAAAAAAAAAGAAAGAAAAGAAGGAAAAAAAGAAAGAAAGAAAAAAGAAAAAGAAGAAATTCTTTGAGATACTTCTAAGTATCATGGACAATAGCTCTCCAAGTTATTTCATGTTATTTTAGAGCTAACTTTTGCTAGTTGAGCACACAGACAAAATAGATTAGGAATTTCAAATGCACTCCATTTTGGCCATTGTAATTTGGGTTTCTGTGAGTTCTGTGAGACCATTTCTGAATACCGGCATGAAGAGGCACCACAAGTGTTAAACATAAATCTCACTGCTGTTTCTAACGGCAGATCTCTCCTGCAGGGAGAAGAGTGTGTTTCAGAAGTATGACTGCCCATTAGTTAGACCGCCCTTCTGAATGACCAAAAGATCTAGCAGGAGCTAGTTTGGATTGATGTACTGCTGGTGGGAATAACTCCTTGAGGTTTCACTTTTGAGTCAGTTCTTCTGTTTTTTTTTCTTTGGAGACAGAATCTCCTTTTGTCACATTTGGTAGAGTGCTGTGGAATCTCAGCTCAAAGCAACCTCAAACTCTTGGTCTCAAGCAAGATCCTCTTGTCTCAGCCTCCCGAATAGTTGGGACTACAGGTGCCCACCATAACACCTGGCTAGTTATTTTTTAGAGAGGGTCTCACTCTTGCTCAGACTGGTCTCAAACTCCTGAGTTCAAGCAATTTAATTGCCTCAGCCTTCCAGAGTGCTGGGATTACAGGTGTGAGCCACTATACCGGCCTCCGTTTTTTTCTTTTTTCACCTTCTCAGTAGACTAGAAGTTTTTCTCTTTTACATATCTTGGGGGTCCCAGGAACCTTGGATACTTATGGCACCAAGTGACTAGGCTTTATATGTGACCTCCAGATTAAGTAAGTTTCCCTTTATATTCTTTTTAAAGAATTCTCTATGAGATCATTTCACTTTTTTGATTTTTTTTATTAAATCATAACTGTATACATTTACACATTTATGGGGTACAATGTGCTGATTTTATATACAATTTGGGATGCTTACATCAAACTGGTTAACATAGCCTTCATCTCACTTACTTAATTATTGTGTTGACATTTATACTCTACACTTAATAGATTGACATGTACCCTTGCAATATGCACCATACATGTGGTCCCACCATTTACCATCCCTCCATCCAACCTCCACCTTCCCCTCCCTTTCACTTCTTCTTTCCTCCTTCATCCTGGGCTATAGTTGTGTTTTATCTTTCATATGAAAGTGTGGGTGATTATAAACTGGTTTGATAATTGTACTGAATATATTGGGTACTTTTTCTTCCATTCCTGAGATATTTTACTAAGAAGAATATGTTCCAGCTCCATCCATGTAAACATAAATGAGGTAAAGTCTCCATCTTTTTATGAGATGCAATGAATGGGGTGAGTATTTGAAAGTGGAGAAGTTAGGTTTCACTTATGTAGAAAGAGATAGAGAAGTTTGAGTAGTATTTATTACATTTTCCATACAAGACCAGGGCATACACCACAGTGATTTGATCTATTACAGATTGCTACATTCCAAGGAAGATTGCTTTATCATTCTGTGAAGAAAGGCCATGATCTGAAGGATCCTAATTTCTGCTTGGTCTTCCCAATTATTTACAGGAAAAAAGAAGGCAGAAGTTGCTGTTGTGTACCATGTGACTCAGGCTGCCCAGCCACCTTCCTATCAAGAATCGGAATAATTTAAAGTTCTGATAGCTTTAGGTTTAAATTTTTTAAGTTTAAATTATTAAATTTCACAATATTATAAATGGTATTTATTTACTGATATATGTATATGATTTAAAATGTGGGCATTTATCTGTGTGTGTATACACAAACGTGGGTGTGCCCATGTCTACATGCATTTGTATGTCACACACACATATACATGTAATCGTGAGTCAAATGACAGGAAGAACTATAACTCAGAATGACGGAATCATTCATAATTGTTAATTTATTTCCTTTCACATGTCTTCATTACCTGATTTCTGTATTTATTTTTAGGTAATAACATCACCAAAATAAATAACTATGTTTAAAGGAGAACAGAATGCTTTGAAATACATGAAAATACCTTTTGCTTAATTGTACCAAAGTATCAACAATAGTAGAAGTCTTGATGACTTCATTTGTATGTTTATCTTTTGGTTTGATATTACTATATAGTATGACATTCTGTAGTAAAACTAAAGAAATCTTTAAAATTAGCACATGCTACTTGAAATTTAGCATTTACTTTGTATCATTCAATACCTATATAAGTTCTCTCTCTCTATATATATATGTGCATACTGTATGTAGTCAAAAAAATCAAGAAAAACATGGCAAAATGTTGATGGAATTCTGTGTTGTGAGATACAGATAATTTTCTCTTCTTAATTTGTGTTTTTAAAATAATCTAAGTATAATTAAGTAGTATTATTATGATAAAATGGATATTTATAAAACAATAAATTAATCATGGCTTGAGTATGTTATCACCTGTGTATCACTTTCAGTTTTTATTTTCCTTAGACCTTGTGATAGTTCAAATTCTCCACCAACCTCAACATTTTCTGTATAGTTATTATTAGTAAGAACTTTCCAGCTTTGACTATTGCCATTTATTTTCCCAATGACTGAATCCATTCTTGTAAATGTCTAATGTAATTAAAATTTACTAAAAATCAGAAAATTCTCTTTTTAGGAGCAATTCATTTTTTGGCGACTTTTTGTAGAACTCGTCTACAATGTACATCTTCAAACACCATAAACAAAGATCTCACTAATTTCTCCTTGAACCCTGAGAGATAAAGGGGACGTCTGACCTAAGAGATAGAGTAGGCGGTCATTTTATTAATTCCATGGCAGACACTGAGGGAGATGGCCAGCACTTAGCCAGATGGAATTAAAAATTAAAAGACATTTTAGAGGAGTGATTAGATGTTACAAATTGGAATTTGACATAGACTGCTCACTTGCAATTCCTTAACAACAATACATGTGTACTGCAAACCAGGAATAGAAATAAATGAGAATTAAAGTTGTAAGGGAAGGCCAAAAAAGGCCATACATACTATTTTGTTTATTATTTATTTCAAAAATCAGTCGGATATGGAATTTTCATTAAAAAAATTAACTTTCCCAATATATTAGGGACTTTTCACATTAATCCTCTTCTATAGTTTGCCTTTAACCCAAGGGAAATAAGGAAAGTCCAAACAAAGAAAAATTTCTGGTACAGGAAAAAGACTGAAATATAAGATGTTTTAGAAGAGATCAAAACACTTGGGGCTGTGCAGGGATTCCAGCAAACAAAACAAATACAACAACAACACAAAAAAACACTTTGTGCTGATTTTGGATGGGAAAGAAAAGTTGATGTTTGTAATAAATTTTAAGCATGAGAAAGGTTAACATAATATGAGGACTTTATAACTTCTTCCTCTCCAAAGATCAAATAAACATAAATAACTTTAAAGAGGAACTAGAGTTATTCAAGACGTAAGAGAGAGCTTTTAGACGTAACTAAATGAATGATACTGTAAAACTCCGGAGAGCTGGTAGGAGAAACTTTCTTCTTTGTTATTGTTGGTTTGGGGAGTGTTTTTTGTTTTGGGGGCAGGACAGAGTCGTGCTTTGTCACCATGAGTAGAATGCAAGGGTGTGATCACTGCTCACAGCAACCTCAAACTCCCGGACTCAAGTGATCCTCCTGCCTCGGCCTCCTGAGTAGCTGGGACTGCAGGCGCCTGTCACCACACCTGGCTACTTTTTTCTATTTTTGGTGGAGATGAGGGCTCTTTCTTGCTCAGGCTGATCTCAAACCCCTAACCTTAAGTGTTCCTCTTGTCTCAGTCTTCAAAACTGCTAAGAGTACAGGCACAAGTCACTGAGCCCACTTTTTATTTTTTTCCATTATGATAAAATATATGTAACGTAGAATTTATCACGTCGTAAAAGATGGTTCCAGTCCATGAACCCCTGTATCACTCTCCCTCCGGAACCCTAACTGCCCCCTTCTATCATCGCCCGACCCAGCAGGAAGCAGTTAGATCGAGTCTTCGTCCCTTTTCCCTAACAGCAGTTGGGGTTTCTACTCGTAGAGGAAGAATTGATGCAGGACATCTGGTGCCCTAGCCAGCTCAGTGGAGCCAGCGGACCTGCCACCTCCTCCTTGGTGGTGTTGGTGATGCGGCAGCCAGCTGAAGAGCCCAGCAGGCTGGATGACAGGCAAGGAGGGGGACCTACAACGTCCACCAGAGGCTCCAATAGCCAAAAAGGCTGGACAACTGCTGAGGAGACACCTATGCCTTGGTGTCTCCTTCACTTTACACTTGGTACTAAATGTGGAACCCCCATTTCCTATGCCTAGGTCAGTTTCGTGTGAATTTCCTATGCCTGAATTCCATGGATGGACTGTGCCCATTCATTGATACACTCATTCACCTTGCCCCCGGTGGAAGGGACTGTATTCATTCGTTTCCTGGCCAAGGAACCCATACGCCTATATATACCCTGAGGCTAGAGGCCTAAAGGAGGAGACAGGGAAAGACTGGGAGAGGAACAGAGAGAGCTTCTCTCTCCCCACTTGAAATCTCTCCCTCTACCAGGAGCTTTGGTGTTTTCTGTATTCTTTTCTGTAAATCAATTCTGTCTTACCATGGGGGGGGGGAAATAATGTAATGAAGAATAATAAAATACATGTATTTGGAAAAAAAAAAGAATTAAAATTCTCTTGTACACAGAAAAATACAATATACTTCAAATCTAACTAAGATATAATGTGATGAATGAATGTAATTTCATCTACATTTTACATATCTCTTCAGATTCCCCCAAACCATGTGCTAAAAGTCCTTTTATTTTTATTTAGTTTTCTTTTGTTGATTTCATTTGCTTTGAGATGCCACCTTTACTAAATGTCCAAACATCTAGGTTTGTTCTGGGTTTACATTTTTCCATTCTTATTTTTTTTCCATTTTAATTTATTTTTCATTAAGTCATTTGTACATAGATCATGAATACATTTACTCCATTATGGGATTCGTTGTGTTGATTATTTGTACAAATTGGAGTGCTTACATCCTACTAATCAACATAACCTTCACCTCATTTACCCCATAGGTGTGGTCCCCCTACTAACCCTCCATCAACCCACCCTTCCCTTCCACCTCTCCCTTTCCCTCTCCCTCCTCTTCCCTCCTTCATCCTAGGCTATAATTGTGTTTCATTTTTCATATGCAAGTGTGAGTGATTTTTTTTTTTATTAAATCATAATTGTGTACATTGGTGCAATCATGGGGCACAATGTGCTGACTTTATATACAATCTAAAATATTTTCATTAAACTATTTAACATAGCCTTCATGGCCTTTAAATCACTATATGAAAGACATTTATATTCTACTTTTACTAATTTTAACTTGTACGCTTGTAAGATGCACCATAAGTGTGATCCCACCAATCACCCTCCCTCCACCCATCCTCCCCCCTCCCCTCCCCTCCCTTGCCCCTTTCCCCATTTCTTGTGCTATAACTGGGTTTTAGTCTTCATATGAAAGCTATAGATTAGCTTCATAGTAGGGCTGAGTACATTGGATACTTTTTATTCCATTCTTGAGATACTTTGCTAAGAAGAATATGTTTCAGCTCCATCCATGTAAACACAAAAGAGGTAAAGTCTCCATCTTTCTTTAAGGCTGCATAGTATTCCATGGTGTACATGTACCACAATTTACTAATCCATTCATGGGTCGATGGGCACTTGGGCTTCTTCCATGACTTAGCAATTATGAA
>CAUYRH010168759.1:0-20836 GCA_963574655.1 Perodicticus potto
ACAGGCACCTGCCACAATGCCTGGCCATTTTTTGGTTGCAGCCATCATTGTTGTTTGGCGGGCCCGGGCTGGATTCGAACCCGCCAGCTCAGGTGTACGTGGCTGGCGCCTTAGCCCATTGAGCCACAGGCGCCGAGCCTCAATAAACATTTGTAAATATATTTCAAACAGATTGTTTCTCATGAAATCAGAAAATCTGCCCTGCTCCTAGGCTAAATGATTTAAAGAAATCCAGATCACTTTAGGACATCAGAAATGCATCACGTAGGAGGGGGCAGTTGGGGAGATGCAATGACTCCCACTTTGCTTGTCGCTCTGAGTTATGGAGATTAACCCAATTTATTTGATGCAGATATTTCCAGATCACAACAAATTGGTGATTTAACTTCATTTCCTTTCATAGAATGACCCCTGCCTATAAACATTTGGTATTGAATCTGTCTTTCATTACAGTTTGAATTGCCCATAGCTAGCCATGTGGAGTTGTAATGAGCACTTATGTCATTATTTTTTCCAGCATACATATAAACTGAGAATATGCAGAGCTAAAGGCTTGCTATCTCATCATGGTTTCTAAAATTGAGTTTCAGAACAACCAAAGGTGATTAAACCCCGATAAATCAGTTAGGTCTCCATCAATAAACTTCTGTTTTTAAGCATGCAAATTCACATTTCAATTCTACTTTAAAAAAATTCAGAGATCCAAAGATAAAATTTTGCCCACAAAAGTTGTATAAGCCCTGCATTTGCAGGAAGACTTCTATGCATCTGCATTCATACTGTCTCCACAACGCAGAAAGAAAATGTTGCTTGAGCTCCCATTCTCTAAGTTCAAAACTAATAGTATGGTGGTTCCTTAGCGTTTCTAAATTGTGGTAAGCTACTTTAACACAGAGATTCTCAGCCCTGATTAAACAATGGAATTTTCTGGGAAGATTTTAAAATCAACCCAAGGTCCAAGTACCTTTAGAAATTCTAATTTGATTGATCTGTTGTCTGGCCTGATCATCAGTATTTCCAAAGCACCCAGGGTGAGTTAAAGCCTAGGAAAATTAGAATCTTTTACAGAATTTAAAACACGGTCTAAAATAATTCTTAATCTCAAAAAAATTAGATTCCTTATATGATTACCTGAGTAGCCAACCTTGGCTCCCCAAACCCACACATCTAATCATTTCAGATATATCTTCAAAATCAATTACGGGTGACAATTCCATATTGCTTTGCTTTCCTGTCCAAGAGAGACCCTCACTGCGTCCAAATGCCTCATTTACAGATGAAGAACTCTATTTTGAAGGGAAGTCAAAGACTTGCTATGATTTCCAGGCTATTTACAAATAGAACAAAAACCAGAATACGAGTCCAGGCTTTACTATCTTAACCCATTTATGCCAGAGGTTGAAATTTTTAAATTTTGTGTGTCACTTTATGACAAGCTCCCAGCACCAGTCCCTCTGCAGCAGGGACTAACTTGGTGCACCACGTTTGTCACCCATATGTGCCCTCAGGAGACAGATGTGTGAAAAAAATCAGACTTCAGTGATGACCTTGAGCAGTAGGATATAAATAACTCCCATGTGACTGCCATTCCAATAATGGACAGTGACACATAGATGGGCAGCTGCCTCCCTTCCTGTTCTTAGATGCCATGCCTCACTCCATGAACATCCAGTAAAAAACTCATTACCCTACAAGGAAGGGGCCCCTGCCTCAGTCTCGCCTAGGTTTTCCACTCTTGGACGTAAAACCGAGCAGCTCTATTAGACTCAGCAACCCCCCAAAATGTATAACACTGGATCATCTGATCCTATTGTCTGCCCATTTCTGGGGTCTTTTTATTCTCTGATTCCATAATGTAGCAATGGATGTGTAGAAACCGATAGCTAGAAATCGACAATTATTTTACTTAAACATCTTATATTATTTATGGAAACTGGGGCCTAGAGAGGATAAACCAGCCTGTCAGTTCTCCTGGTGCCATAAAGTTTGGATTGGCTTTTCTGTAGTGAATGAAGCTATACAATATTTAAATGAAAATATCATTCATAATTTCCAGAATACATATGCTTAGCAGTGTAGTCCTTTTCCTAATAACGTTGTATTCAAAAAATCTCAAAGTGTTAAGAGGATGAGTAGTCCAGGTATGAACTGTGTGGAAAGAATCTGAAATCCTACAGTCCAGCTGAATTGGCATTTTCCCACCACCCTTCTGAAGGCCATCCTTCACTACAAGTAGAAACTCAAAACTTCATGAAAACACCGGAAAACCACTGATTTTGTCCAAGAAGCTCAAAGAAGTTAAGTTAATTAAGGCTAGTTAATGAAGACAGGCTCCAGATGGCCTGGCAGAATCTTCTGTTCTTTCTATTATATGGATCTGTTTTCTGTATATATTGCCTTCATCAAGGTTTGTGCATTTGTTTAATTTTAACTGACTTAACAAACCTTTCACAGTAGTGGTAATTAAAAAAATGATGGTGGTCTCCAGTTGCCTGGTGTTAAAAGTTTTCATTTTCATCTTCCTTCTGCAACCAACACTCTTAGAGGTATCTTTTCACATCTTAATCCCAATAATTATCTTTTTCATATATTCCATTTATAGAAGTCTACTGAAATGTATTTCTTCCTTTATGCTTGCACTTTCTAAAGAGATATTCTAGCTGGGCATGGTGGCTCATGCCTATAATTCCAGCACTTGGGAGGCTGATGCAGGTGGATTGCCTGGCGCACCGGTTCAAGACCAATCTGAGCCAGAACAAGACCCCATCTCTAAAAAATAGCCAGGTGTTGTGGTGGGCATCTATGGTCCTAGCTACTTGGGAAGAAGAGGCAAGAGAATTGCTTAAGCCCAAGAATTTGAAGTTGCTGTGAGCTGTGATGCCACGACACTCTACCAAGGGTGACAAAGTGAGACTCTGTATCAAAAAAAAAAAAGAGAGAGGGTGAGAGATTCTGGCACAATCCATTATCAAAAACCAAATTAGATAATATAAAATGCACAGAGAACCCATGAAATGGTGTCAAATATTTATTTCTTTCCCCCTTCAATGACGTTAAAGTAAATATTCCATCAGCCTTGTTACAAGCGAAAAGTCCTTTCTGCCTATGCCCTGCTTCTTGGTATATGCCCCATATACACCCGCATCAGGTGTTCTGACTTCATTCTGCCTCTTGACCCTCAGGGTTAATGTCCTGCTGATTCTTGTCCCAGTACAGAAATGACAGGTACTTGCCGCTCGATTCTTGAGTCCCCTCTTCCTCTATCAGAATCACCTTAGATCATTCAGATTTTCAGAGTGAATCGTGGCTAAGACACATAAATATATGGCCTAGAGAGGCCACAAATATAACACATTTTACAACATAGTTATGAAGGGAAAAAAACCACAACTAATGTATCACACTTTTCCTTATGAGCTCCCACCCTGTCACTCACAGGGAGAAAAAACTTTAATCTATGACAAAGTATTTATTACTTCAGTAATTTAAAACGTCCTTTACAAGCGTGAAGTCTCTTTTAGATGAAAGTGTTCCATCACTCTGATATCTTCCTTTCACCCTGATTCTCTCCCTAAGAAGAGAAAAGGAACACAGGATCAAAAAAGAAAAGGAAAAAACCTCGACAGATCCTTTGGCTCCTTGACTTGTGGTATTTGAATCAAAGCCTCTTATCAAGCTGGTGGCTGCTTGTTCCAGGTGAAGTTGCAGCTTGTGTAGCTTGTGAGTGGGGCTCCCACAGCTGGGCGGGGCCCTCCTGGCTCTCCCCAGGTGTCTCAGGCTGTCACAGGCATCAGAGACCCATCTGGGGTTTGCTGGCAGCCTCCATTTGCCCTAAGCTGGGGTCATCCAATAAAATGCCCTTATCACAGAGACTCTTATCCCGATAAGTGACCCCCTTTCTGGAAACTCCACCCTTGAATACCTTTTCCTATTTCCAGATTCCATCTCATCTACAAAGAAACCAAAGAAGGCCCCACAAAGCTAAACTCAAGAGTGCCTCCTGCCTGTTAACCTGTGACACCAAGTTTAATGATCATGCCCCAAGCTGCTAAAAGAGGCAATCTCAAGAGGCAGTTTCCTTCCAGGATCTGAAATGAGGCATGAGAAAAAGAGCCCCTCTGCCTTCCATGACCCATTTGCTCATTTAGCTCACACTCGTCCCCATTGTTTCCAAAGGCAGAGGAGAGGCAACAGGAACCCTGTGTCCTCTGCACTCACTCTGCTCCTTCTTCTGTCTCCTGCTTCCCACCCTCCCAAATTGCCAGCAAGTGGCAGGCTTTTCTGTTACCATGCTCTCCCATCCATCATGTCACCTCCTTCTCCTTCCTTGCCTGGTCTGACCATTTACAGAGAGATTTTCTCTAAATGCTATGGAGAACATTATGACCTGAGTCCTCCAAGTTTGGTGTGTGATGTGTTCTTTCCTCCTCTTGCATCCTGCCTGATGCTAATCCAGAACTTTCCCCAGGCATATGGAGGCTTATCTATATGGGGTGAAGGTCATATGCTCTTAAAGACAAATGAAAAAATTACATTAATAATTTTACAATCTCTACACCTGTTAAACTAACCTTTACTTTACTAATACTGGCACCCTAGTGTTCTCATACCAAAGTGAGTTGTCTTCAGATGAAGGAAGGATGGAAGAAAGGGAAAGAAGACTCAACATTCATCTTGATAGGAGAATATTCTTGGGTCGTCTAAAAATATCTATCCAACAATGTTTACAAATTATACACCCTTAGGCACATATTTTCTGGCAATGTCTTTAAATCGAGAAAATAATAAAGAAAGCAGGCCTCAGAAAGCTAAGGTTTAAAGAAAACTTTAGTGGATTCTATTCTCATGTTTTGCCTAATACCTGTTAAATGGCAAGATGTAATTATATGTATATTTTTAGAAAGACCGGTGGATGCTTTAAAGTTCTTGGTATACTCAAAGTTTATTGACTTTCAGTTTTACGTTTTCAGTTCAGCATATTAAAATCAAAGACTGTTCTCAGTGATTTGGGGAACATTTTACCAATATTCTGATCCTTATATATGTATACAGCCAGAGTAAATTCTTTTATAATTCAAATGAAGATCCATGGATTTGGATGTTACTGAAGCTGTTAAAACCATCCATGAATTCTTCCTTCTTTAAAATCTTTCCTGTATGCACCCTCATTTGCTATGGTAATTTACCACCAATTTTTAAACATTCAGTATATGAATAATCTTTCTATTTATATATAAAGAAGCATTTCCTCTGTGAAGTCCCACGACTATTTTTATTCTGCAGATCATATGCTATGCTAATTTAAGTCTTTTTTTTTCTATAAATTCAGTGCTCCCATCTTTCAAGGTGCCTAGGGAATTCAGTCACTCCATGGAGCAAAGAATGTTCTGAAGAGTTGACATGTTTATTGACTTAAGGCAGCCATAACTGCAAGAATATAAATCTGAGACTCTTGGTCTCACCTTGTAATCGCCACTGATGGGCAATTAGGAATAAATGCTACCCATTAGAAACCACTGTGAGTAAATAACAATCTCATGTGGAAAATAAATATAGGCATCTAGGAAAATAGCCATGGCTGTGGTGTATTAGAAATGAACTGCCAATTAGTGTCTGGGTTTGTGAATACCACATTTCTTTTCTAGCAACTGAATAAAGCCACTAAAATAGCTGATTATGTTTACAAGTCCAGAAGAAAACACTTACAGATAATAACAGCTTTCCTCATGAAGTGACTCCTATCTGTCTGTATGGGTCGTCTCTTACAGAAAATCCATTCTCGGGTCTATGCTATTCAGCATGACGTTGCAGAGTGAACCACCCAGAGAAATGATAGCTCCAGGAGTGTGGGATGTGAGCCAGCCGTCCCCAGTGACCCTGCAGGTGAGCGTCGGGCTGTGAGATTCAAGTACACAAGCCAAGTATTGGTTGCTAAGTAGTTTGTTGTCAATTATAGAAACAATTTCTTCCAGGATCACACATTTTAATGGTCTTCTCTTCCTCCAGCCTACTGAGATTTGTGAAAACTCTCTTGCTTTTATTTTACAAACTCTCAAAGCACTTTTCTCCCAGCTTATAAAGTAGGAATTTCAAACCCTTCTCCATCAAACAAGATCAGAGAGGAGAGCCATGGAAAGTCACCATTAAGCAGACTCATCATGTGCATTCATTTTCTTCTCGTTGTTTAAAAACAGTCATTGGTATATGGTATTGACTTGATACCTTACTCATACTTGCCTCAGCATTGTGTCATGTTTCTTTAAAATCTCTTCAGTTGTACATTTTCCTAAATGACTAGTAGTGGGAGAGAAACTGCAAACAAAATCTATCTATTATACTTTTTTTTTTCCGTAAAGTCTTCCTACTCTCTGTGATTTGAGATCATGAACAAAAGGTGGGCAGCGAGTCTGGGCTTTGATCCTTCCTGCTGGCAGTTCCATGATATAGTTGATCACATTGCTTAAATATTTGAGTCACGGACATTCTCAGGCATGAAAATGCAGAGAATATGGACGTTTTATGTCTACTGAAAAAACTGGGAAGTACTATCTGGGCAGAACCTTCTAGAGAAAGTTTTTTAACTCCGCTGCTACTGACATTTTGGACCAGATAATTCTTTGACGTGAGGGCTGTCCTGTGCATAGTAAGATGTTTGCCACTAGATGTAGGTGGTACCACCTAGTTTCTAACAATCAAAAATGTCTTCGGATATTGTTCCATGTCCTTTAGGGACAAAATTTCCCTCAGCTGAGGGTCACTGCTCTAGAGGACATTCGTAGCATCTCTTGGCCCTTAAGTTTCCAGGTTTGATGTAGGGCATTGAGGAACAGAATTTAGAAAGATATATGGAAAGATGTTGGACATGAAAAAGAAAAATTAACACCAATACCAATGTGGCTTCACATTCTAGTAGAGGAAGGCCCTCCTGCACAGCACCTGAAGATCCACTTCAAATCTGTATGCAAGAGATAGAAAAGAAAGTTTATTCAGATTAGATCTTGGCACAACATCATAGACACCCAACACTTGGTGTCATTAGTTAGCAGATGTCCCTTGTTGTAATAAGACAAAAAGATAAATATTTCCTCTACAAAAGAGGAGAGACTTACCATAAACCGGATAAATATTTCCTACTTACTACAAATAGCAAAATGCTGGAGGTTCAATTCAATGACAATAAATATTCATTTTGCATATGATGGCTAGGCAGCAAACATTATGATGAACACTTTTATAAAAATGAGTGAAGGCATAACACGAGTAGCCAGCCAAAGAATTCAAGAAATGCAAAATCCAACTGGAGAGACAGACGTTTGGCAATTCACTCTGATGTAACGTGGCAAATATTGTAGCCATCGCCGGGGCATTAATAAAGCGAGAATAGCAATGACTATTTCTGAGGGAAAGCGAACAAGCATACAAAGTCTGGAGACAGACTCACAGAGGACATGACATTTGAATGCCCTTTTGGAGAATGAGTAAATTCTCACTCTCACTAACTAGTTTAAGTGGGAAGAACTCTTCAGTCATAAAGAAATGCACAATGAAAACACACAGATTTAGAAAGGGGGTGGCAGCTTCAAAATATGGTGAGTTAGCTAAACTTAAGGACTAAATGTTATGAGGACTAGTGGTAAAAGGTGGAAAATCACTAGATTATGTACCACATTTAGACTTGATTATGTGAGTAGTGAGTCATAGAACGCAGTTCTACCAATGTTACAAAAAATGTCCTGAAACCAAGAAGACATAAGGCCAAAACTAAGAAAAAAACAATTAAGTGGTAAATTTTGGAAATTTATTTTAAACAGAATGGATCACAACCATCTGAAGGAAATAAATAAGGAAACACAGAAATTTGTGTTTCTAAGTCAATATCAATAGCTTCAGTTTTAAAAAATGCAGAAAAGGAATAGACAGTCTTTGACAGAGTAATATGATAAATTCAGTTTGAGATACATTACTTTGTATAGAGACCTGTAGGAAATCCAGGTATAGATATAGGTGATTTTCTTTAGGAAGATGAATGTATTTTCTAATTAAACTATTTCTTATCAGATCCAGACCACCTCAGAGTAATGAATGTCTTCCCTTCTGACCATTGCCAGAGCTTTCTGGATATAACTTTATGATGTCCTGGGTTTGGGGGTAGAGGATAAGGAGAGGGGTGGGAGAAGGAGGAGAAAGATTATCAGATGAGAGTCTCCTTGATTTTTCTCCCATGAGGAAAATCATTCCTTTAGGAACAGAGATTCTGGCGAGTGGCATCTGAACGTAAGTTTTGAATATTCAATAGCAGCACAGATTTCTCAGCAGAAATCTGGATCCATAACAGAATTCATCTCAAGGAAAAAAAAAAAGGTGAGGGGGGGGCATGTAAATCATTCAACAGTATGCAAAAGTTAAATCATCTTATTTTCACCAAATAACTTCAAATAGTATAGATGGACAAAAAAAAACTCTCAACATATTTTTAATCGGTGAGGAGATATACAAAATAAGATTTATTAAGGTAGTAAAGTCAGATCTTTAATAGCCAGTACCAGTCTAATTACATAGTCAGATAAATTTAGAGCAGAATGTCTAGATTCTGAGATTAAGAGATGGTGAGGAATTAGAAGCCAGTTCTGTCCCAGCATTTTTGTTGGGATGACAGGATGAGTCTCAGGCAAAGACATCTGCTGAGAGCTAGGAAATCTGGATTCTAGTCTTAGTTAGCTCTTTTACAGGAAACTTTATGACCTTGAACAAGTCGCCTAACCTTTTATTTTCCCCTCTGCACAATGAAAGGATGATACTACGCTTATCTCTTCTTAGAGACTTCTCTTAGGTTTGTACTTTTCTGATTGTCTTTATTTGGCGGGTTTTCACTGCTTCTCCATAGCCACCCCAGTGTGACAAAGGATGTGATATGTCACAGAACATGATTCCTTGAAGTCAACGCTTGTCTTCAGGTCCAGTGGGTGATGTCCTGAACAGAAGCAATGGACACAATAAAATAGATCTGAGTTCAGAAATGGAAACAGATAAGCAGGTTCTTGTTTGATTCCCTTAGCTTGGGTCTCCTCAAATGTGAAAGGTGTCAGTGGTGGCACCCAGAGACGAGGACTCAGCAGAGATGTTCAGGCCAGGTTTATTGAAAGGGGAAGGTGACCAGCCTGGGCAGTGCAAAGGTTGTGTCTGAGTCTGGGGCTGTTAGAGAGCCCTTTAAGTGCCACAGCTTGCCTGAAGGGTAGGGTCCTTTGGCATGAACTTGGGGGTGAGGGTGAAGCTCCCCTTGTCCTTTGTGTCTTAGGAGGAGAGAAGCAGGAGAAGGAGGGTAAAGGCCTTGTTCATGTGTGGCTGTGATAGGCCCCCCAACAGAGCACAATCTAGGAGAATGGCTCTATCACACACCTGACAACTCACAGCAGTATCGTTTCAGAGGAGTCAGTACTGCTCCTGTTCTGTGTTGCTCCACTTCCCCACCTGCCCATCCACATCTAGATCCACCATATTCTCTCTTGTCTTCCCTGCATTTGTCTGTGGTCAGGTAGTGGCTTCTTCCTAGGTGCCAAATCCAGGGGTGTCGTCCAGTCCTCCCTGCACCGGCCCCTCTCTGCTCTGTGGCACCATCTCTCCCCCCCACTGGTGTGACTGCCCTCTTGTGTTTCTCCTCACACTTCTCTCCGACTCTCCCCAATCTGACTCCTTCCCAGGCTGGCCTTCTTCTGGCCTCACCGTGGAAACATCTCAAAGGTTCAGTCTGTGATTCACAACTATTCTCAAGACGTACCTTCTCCCTGGGTGCTCTCATTCTATCTCTCTTCTTTTTCTTTAAAAATAAATAAATAAATAAATAAAAACACCTTTATTGAGAAATAATTCACGTATCATTCTATCCTCTTATTTCCAGTGTGCAATTTGGTAGTTTTTACTATTTCCACAGGTATATCATGTAACAATCAACAGACACATTTATTTTTATTTTTTTTAATTTTTATTAAATCATAATTGTGTACATTGGTGCAATCATGAGGCACAATGTGCCGACTTTATACACAATCTAAAATATTTTCATTAAACTATTTAACATAGCCTTCATGGCCTTTAAATCACTATACGAAGACATTTATATTCTACTTTTAGTAATTTTCACTTGTACCCTTGTAAGATGCACCGTAAGTGTGATCCCACCAATCACCCTCCCTCCACCCATCCTCCCCCCTCCCCTCGCCTCCCTTGCCAACAGACAATTTTAGAACATTTCATCACCTCCAAAAAGGAAATCCCATCCCCTTCAGGTATTGCCACATAGTCCCCCATCCTTTCCAATCCTGAGCAACTATGAATCTTCTTTCTGTCTCTATAAATTTGCCTATTTGTGGCTTTTCATTTAAATGGAATTCTGCAATATGTCTTCTTTTATGACCGGCTTCTTTCACTTAGCACAGTGTTTTCAAAGTTCTTCCATGTTATAGCATGATCAGTATTCATTCCTTTTCATTGTTGAATAATACTGCACTATATGATATACCACATCTTATTTATCTAATATTATTAGATACATTTATTAGCCAATGTACATTTGGGATCTTTCTCCATTTGGGCTACTATCTATATCACTGCTGTGAACATTTGTATGCAGGTTTTTGTGAGAACACATGCTTTCATTCCTCTCGGATTCATCCTTAGCAGTGGAATGACTGGGCCTCGTTTATGTCTAAGGTTTTCCTCTCAGTATCCACGTGGGTCCTCTTCTGAGTCTGCGTCTGCAGCATTGATGCCTTCACACCTCAAGCCTCAGACAAATGTTGACACGTACTTGCTAAAACTCCCGCCTGGCTATCCTGTCAGCCCCCAGCGAGCCCACCTTCCTCCCCAAAATTACTTTCACCCCTTGAATCTATCACATCTTCTCATGCCCAGCATACACCTCTCTGTTTTTCTTGCCTCCTCCCTTTCTCTCTGCCTGTCTTCACTCCATACTATAACTTGCTAAGTTATCATCAGTAATAATCTCTCAATTCCTCACCTCCTCTGCCCTCATTCACCAACTCTCCTCTATATTACAACAGTTTTGCTGGTCTCCTTGGCTTTAGGTATGTTGTTCTCTCACTCACAATCTGCATAGACAGAAGGGCCATCCTTCTGCAACTTCAATCTGAACCTGTCACTTTCCTGCTTAGACTCTTCAATGAGTCAGCGCTACCCAGAGAATTTAGGCCAAGCTGCAGAGCTTGGCCTCTCTGCCATCACTTCTCTTGCCAGTTCGTGTTTGACACTTTAAGCTCCAATAGCTTTGCAAACCTCAGGCTCTGCCCTACTTTAACCCTATGAGAATTTATGAATACTGCTCTCTGACATTTCGCTGTCAGGTAATGCAGGCAGGTAATGTGCCTGCCTTTTCCACTTCACCGTCCGCTGGCCTCCCCTGCTTTGACTCTGGATAATCGATATTCATCTTTTACCACAGACCCTCCTCTCTTCATACCCCAAGCAGAGTAAGTGCCCTTCCTCTGTTTTCACATAATATCCAATAATATTTTTATCAACATCTTACCACGTTCTATTTCCTTCCACTGACAGTGAAAATCAATATTTGATCCCTAGCATCTAGAACAGAACCTTAAACACAATATTTGTTAAATTAATATTATGCATCTACTTCTGATCATTACAATAACTCAACCCACAGATATTACGAAACATAGCCTTTTGGTCCATTGATCTCAGTCTGAATACCAGGATGTTCAGCTCTTCCTTATATCTAACAGGGCATTCTCCTTAAACCACAGCTCTCATTCACTCAGCATTTTACTTTCTCTGACTTTTTTGCTCTTTGAGATGGAGTCTCACTCTGTTACCCCAGGCTAGAGTACTATAGCATCAGCCCAGCTCACAGCAACCGCAAACTTCTGGGTTCAAGGGATCCTCTTGCCTCAGCACGATGCCCAGCTAATTTTTCCATTTTTAGTAGAGAGGGGGTCTCACTCTTGTTGAAGCTGATCTCAATCTCCTGAGCTCAAGGGATTCTCCTGCCCTGGCCTCCCAGAGTGCTAGGATTACAGGTGTGAGCCATGGACCCAGCCTCTCCAACATCTTATTCCATGCTTATCCTCCATTACCAGCAGTGTTAGGGAGAGAACCCACTCTTACCACTGATAACAGGTTCTTAGAACACACTATATTTTGAGTCATTATGTAACAGATTATTTTTTTCTCACCTCAAAAGAACCATATGGAAAACTCCTTTTCATTCCTTGAGACTTACCACAGTTTTCGCCCAGTTAGCATATATCCTTCCTTCCTTTGAATTGCCATAGAACTTAGGGTCTAATATATATGTAACTAATAAGCCCCAACAAGGGGAAGTTCTCTGAATAAGCTGACGGAATCACAGAGACCCCAACTGGGTCCCGGGGCGCCTTATAGGGATCGCTGTGGGGCACGGACTCCAGGGACATTCACGACAGCTCCCTCAAGTAGGATCAAGCCCTGAAGCCACAGCAGGAACCATTGTGCCAAGTGTAGATGGGGAAGGACGAGACGAAGAGTGAAGCGAAATGGATCTTAGGAACACAAAAAGCCAATTTCCGAATGTGTAAGGAGGTGTGAATCAGAAGGTAGAATGGCTAGGTTTGAATATTTTCCTGCACTGCAGAGGAAAAACTCCGTAATTTTTTTGGTTCTTAAAATTGAAAGTATCCTCAAGGCGTTGGCAGGCATGTGGCAAATAGTTATCATGGCATATGCAGTGTTGTCATTTGAACAAATCTCCTGGAATATCTGATTAAATTTGAGACCCAAACCAGGCTTGGTCAGCCACAGCCACAGATGGGGAAAGAAAGAGCAGAGTCCTGAATTTGCCATTATCAGAAGCCCGGTGATGAAGTACAGTGTGGGGTGCTAGGTGATTATTGCTCTTTGTTCGGACTCCTAAATTAGACTTCAAATTCTCTGAAAGTAAGAGATACTACTTACATTTTCCATAATGCATCACACTCAGGAATATTCCAGAACAAGCACATTAATACATACCTCAGAGTACTTTAAGTTAGAACAAGAGGCAACTGGGAGAAATTTCAATATTTTCTGTAGGTAGCTTAAGGAGCAGTAACTTTCTAGCTTCATAATTCATGAAAAAATGCAATGTGATGTATGAACTCACTTATTAGAAATAAAAATTATTCACTCTGAGAAATACATAAAGTAATTTATTATAGACTTGTATACCAAGATACTTCGATATTCTCATCTACCATAGTAGGAAAACATGTTTTATCATGGAAGATTTTACTCCCATGTCTACAAAATTATTCCCAGACTTGCAAATTTCATGAAATAAACACAAAGCCGGGCGGCGCCTGTGGCTCAGTGAGTAGGGCGCTGGCCCCATATACCAAGCGTGGAAGGTTCGAGCCTGGCCGTGGCCAAACTGCAACAAAAAACAGCCCAACATTGCAGTGGGTGCCAGTCCCAGCTATTCAGGAGGCTGAGGCAAGAGACTCGCCTAAGCCCAAGAGCTGGAGGTTGCTGGATTTGTGATGCCATGGCACTCTACCGAGGGTGACAAAGTGAAACTCTGTCTCTAAAAAACACACACACACACACACACAAAGCCAATATAGATTAACTCTTTATTCTCACCCACTATATTTGCTTTCTTCATCAACCCTGCCATTTGCTTAGTATCAACAAATGTACTAGCTCGTTAAATACTGTTTAAAAATATTTGTGCAGGTAAAGAGTAACTTGTGACCAGTGAGTACTGAATGCACTTCCCTCCAAGGCACTAAAATTAATCTTTCAAGTTTAATCTGTGTCAAAAAGAAAAATTTACTATAATATTGCTTTTGTTTATCTTATATATTACTTATTTTTAAATCATGTTGAATAATAATATATTAACAAAGATTATGCAACAGCAAGAATTGCAACAAATTTTAGGAGTTCTGAAATGAAATTACTATAACTTTTTTAAATAAATAAGAACTCAAAAGATTAAACTGCATTTCTGTTAATTCAACACAGTCTACTTTATGATGTTCCTTAATTTTCTCTGAGATTCCTAACATAATTCAGCAAAGAAAAATAAATTCTGTGCATTTTTTAAATATGAAAGTAAAAAAATATATAATGATCTTAAGCAAATATATGAAGCATTAAAATATAAAGTTCATTTACATAGTTTGGAACTGTCATTTTTGTTAAGCATTATTTAATTTACTAGAATCAGATTGTCAGTGAAACATGGATAACTTGAAACTCATGGACCCAAGAAAAAAGAACTGTCTATAAATCTGAACTACAGAGTCAAAGTAAAAATATTCTATTTGGTTACATAGTAGGAAAACAAGTTTTACCAGAGATTTTACTCCCATGACCACAAAATGAGTTCCAGAATTACAAATTTCATGAAATAAAGATAAGGCTAATACAGATTAACTCTTTATTTCCCCAATTGATTTCATGAAAAAGATATAATTATCATCTTTAAATTTCATCATTTCCTAATAGATATTTTTTAAAACTAAAATGTGGAATGAATTTTATTGTAGCATTCAGCAAAAGTGTGACATATTTAGCTTTATGAAAAGTTCATGCATTGTTCTTGTTTGTCTTGTTTTCCCTCAGAAAACACTAGAGCTAACTGTACCATTCGTATAAATAATTATCCAAATAACATGCACGCTTAAATACATGTATACTTCAATACCAAATTCTTTACTTTCTACAAACCTAAAATAAAGACTATTAAATTAATAATGCATTTTAAGGCACCTTTGGTAAATAGTTAATCATTTCTTCATTTCAGATTGATTTTCCAGCTACTGGGTGGGAGTATACGAAACCTGATTATGAAGAGACTAGAACTCTTCTTGAAGAACCACCAAAAGAGTGCTTAAAACATATTGCCAGACTGTCACAGAAACAATCTCCCTTACTGTAAGTGACCCAGACCTTCTGAGCGAATTTTGCTTGCCATTTATGACATTCCCAATTATACTTGAAGCTCTCAGATCTTCAAAGAATGAGCCACATAGCTCATTCCCTTCCCACATAGCTCCTTCCGTTTACTAATATCATGCCTGTTTGGATGATCCATAATATTTAGGAAGTAAATAATTTTGTATGCTTTTAAAGATCTTTTTCTGGTGGCAGTTAGCAGTTACCTTTAGCTTTAGGCTAAGGAAAAGGAGAAAGGTTGGAAATCATTCTGTTCAAAATAACAGATCAAAGAGAGATTAAATATATATCAGGACATAACATTGGTAAGCCATTGCTCAATCATCCTTCAAGTTGATAGGAAAAAGTATGATCAGCAGGAAAAAGCAAAATTTAAGTATCATGGCAGAACAAAAGAACAAAAATAAATCATGTTTAAATGGCATGAAATTCAAGACTAAGGAGTGCTTCGTGACACGGTAATACCTTGAATAAAACCAAAATCGCAGAAAGAGCTGTCAGAGAATCGGCAGCGTCTGTACTTATTACTTAGCAATACGCAGGTCACACTGAGCTAGTTATTGACATGCCAAAAGCTTAACACTAAGAAAGTAACTTCTACTGTGATGAAATATATAACATGCTAAAGCATTCTATTCTAATAGTGACAAATCATTTAAAGGTTTTGAACAGGGGAACTATATGATCACAAGTCTCTTGGCAAGGGATCCTTTTTGACTACGCGCTGGAGAGTGGATTGTAGAGGAAGTGAGGTTAGAAGCACACACAGCTGCTGGGAAGTTAATGGACCATTTTAGGCAAGAGCTTGTGATGGTGAAAACTAAGGGGATAGCAGTGAACACTGATGGAAGTGGCTGGATTTGGGAGACACATTTTGGAGGCTGAGAAGAGCTGACTTGAGAATTAGTGGGAACTAGGGAGTAAGTCAACTGAGAAGCAAAGAATCAAGGTGAAGTTAGCAGAGATTCCAAGATTTTCAGCTGATCCCCTAGGCAGCCATTAGCGGCATTTTTATGGAGGAGGAATCAGTTTGGGCCGCCCCATCCTGGGGCACTGTGTGTGTTCAAGAGCTTTGTTTTAAGTCATCTTGCTACCATCCTACTCTCTAATTTCAACGCATGCCTCGCTGTTCCTCATTCCCTTCAAGCTTGTGACCCAGTATCCGTCATATGCTTCACATGCTCCCATCTCAAGGCTTTTTATGTGGTGTTCCCTCTACTTGAAATTCTCTTTCCTAAATTCTTTTCTTGACAAAAGTTATCTCACCCTTTAGGTTTTCACTTACATGCGTCATCTTCTTAAAAAGGCCACGCCTTTGGGGGGAGAGACACAATTATAAGAGGGACTTTACCTAACAAATGCAATCGGTGTAACCTGGTTCTTTGTACCCTCAATGAATCCCCAACAATAACAAATAAATAAATAAATAATAAAAGAGGCTTTCTTTGATCACCCTGTCTCATGGAGTCTTTCTCCCTTCGCTCTTAGCATACACCTTTCATGTTATCACAATTGGCACAGCTGTTATCCTGCTCATTCGTGTGTTTCTTTCTTATCCCCCAAATTAGTGCGTAAGGACTGGGAGAGCCTATCTTTGCTATCTTGTTTATATTACAACAATGTTTCCAATGCTATATTGCATTTCTGATAAATAATAAGTATAACATAAACACGTTATAAGGGCTGAATTTCCCCTGCATAGCTTCTGGTATAAAAAGTTACCTTAAGAACTGAATTGATAGAAGATTCTCTTAGTGCTTGTGAGACATATACTGACAGTCCCTTATCGTACTAGAATATCGTTATCTTCAGTAGGTGAAGCAGCTTTTTCTAAATCTTCCTCAACTATAAAGTCTTATAGTTAACACATGTGTCACATAGAAGAGGCTAATATATGTGTAATAAGAGATTTTTTAAATATGAAAGTGATGCAGTGCTTTGAAATTTTAAATAGATTCAAACAAAAAGGTCAAAACTAACAAGTGATAATCACAGTATTACTTTAAATATTAGAAATTTGTGTGCTTAAATTAACCTCAGGAAATTCTACTTGTTTTACACTTCAATTTTTATTTAAGTTAATAACCTACATGAACTAAGCATCATTTTCCTCTGTTTTACCCAGCCAAACACAATTATTAATGTTAAGTACAGTACAGTTTTTTTCTGGACTGTGAAAACAGATGGAGAACAGTCTCAATGTGGTAAAACTTAAGGCATAATTAGAATGACCTTAGTTTCCAAATATCATATTTTATCATTTGGTAGGTGACTTAATTATTTATTCTTTCCAATTGGTCAAATGTAATTAGAGTCAGAAAGTTTAAACTCAATGATATTCAGTGAAAATGTGCCTATAATATTTGTAAAAAATCAAACTGAAAAAATATCCTTCTTGATGTCAAGCAAAAGAGTGTTTTGCAACTATGAAGAAGACCCTAGAATAGAAGATATAAAAACATTTGTTATGAAAGAAATTAAGCCTCTTTCTAGCATGAAGAGTACCTAGTAATAGAGACTAATATCCCTTACTTACAGAATTGTGACAGAAGACAAATACATTTGAAATAACCTTTTTCAGGAATTGAACAAACAGGGCTCAAGGCAAGCCTCATGATTAAAGTGGCTTTCAGCATGAAGATGCTTTCTACACCTGGCTTTTCCCACATAGGAGCCAAAGATCAGTATGCAGGTCTTGCTGACAATTAGTGAAAAAGAAAAGAAGGCAGAAATCAGAATTCAATGACGTTGACATTTCTAGAATCTGCAGAGTACAGGGGAGACGGAATATGGGCATTATGGGAAGTACAGAAATCTGTATTAGGGTGTCCTTCAATATGTAGTTGAGCACTAAGCTACCCACAAACAGGCAGAGATTTTTTGAGAGCCTGCAGAACCATTACAAAAAGCTGTGCAATGTCAGGAGAATTCTGACCAGCAGGAATGGAGAAGGCTCACAAAACATCATAGACATGTAATAAAGAAACCAGAAATTCTTGGAGCCTGTAGCACAGTGGTTATGGCACCAGCCACATGCACCGAGACTGGTGCTTCGAACCCGGCTCATGCCAGTTAAACAACAATGACAACTGCAACAAAAAAAATAGTGGGGCATTGTGGCAGGCGCCTGTGGTCCCAGCTACTCGGGAGGCTGAGGCAAGAGAATCACTTAAGCCCAAGAGTTGAAGGTTGCTGTGAGCTGTGATGCCACAGCACTCTATGGAGGGCAACATATCTGTCTCAAAAAAAAAAAAGAAGGAATTATAGGATCTTATTAAATGTAGAATATCAATGTCTTCATATAGTGATTAAGAAAATGCCATAAAGGCTATATTTAACAGTTCGACCAAAATATCTCAGATTGTATATGAAGTCAGCACATTGTGCCCCATGATTGCACTAATTTACACGATTATGATTTAATAAAATTATAAAAAAAAAACCCAAAATGCATGTTAGGATTAAGTCTATTCTAGCCCTAGATTAGGGGCTATAGTAAGCCCAACCTAATACATCTTAAACACAGTTATAAGAAAGAACAAGTAATCTTCTAGTAATTAAACTGGCTACTAAAAACTTTGAAAGCTTTAACAACTAAAAGATAACAGAATGCTGACTCTCAACAACATAGTATTCTAAATGTCTAGCATGCAATCAGTAACTGGAAAGATTATTGGAAGGATCAGGAAAATATTATCATAGCATGGCTCAAGGGAAGTAGTTAAGAGAAACAGGTCTAGAGAGATTTAAATTAGCAGATAATGATATCAAAACAGTTATTATAAAGATATTTATGAGGGAACAAATGAAGAGTCTTAGTAAAGAAATGGAAATTTAAGAACTAAAAACACAGAATCCAAAATACTTGTGTAAAAAAAAAATCACTGAATGGGATTTATAAATTACTAAGTACAGAAAAGAAAAAAGAATAGTGAGTTTGAAGACAGAGCAATAGAAATTATCCATATCAAGGTCAAAAATAAAAAGGAAAAATACTGAAAATAATGATAGGGCTTTGTGATGTATCAAGCAATATAATACAGGTATAATCAGACCTACCAGTAAGGAATGAGAAGTTGAGGCAAGAAATAATTAAATTCAATTAAAATAAAAACCTACAGATACACAAAGCTTAGTAACTCCTAAGCAAACACACAATCACACAAACACATATAGCACCACCTAGGTGCATGATAGTCAAATTACTGAAAGCTAAAGATAAGGAAGAAAAACTTAAAACATCAAAGAAAATTAACACATTACATATAGGGAAAAAGTATAATATTGATATTACAAAATTAAGTACAATATTAACTGCAGGCTTCTTATCAGAAACAGTGCAAGCTAAAAGATAGTAGTATACTATCTTTGTGTTAAAAGGGGGAAAAGAAACTCTTTTAACTTAGACTTGTATTAACAGTAAAATTACTTTTCAAAAATAAAGACCAAGTGGAGACATTTTCATAAACTGCTGCTTAGTTAATTTATTATCAATAATAAGAAATATGCTATAAGAAATCTTAAAAGAAGTACCTCAAGCTGGAAGAAAATAATGCAAGATGGAAACTTTTCTTTAAAAAGTAACAA
This sequence comes from Perodicticus potto, assembly GCA_963574655.1. Lineage (NCBI taxonomy): Eukaryota > Metazoa > Chordata > Mammalia > Primates > Lorisidae > Perodicticus > Perodicticus potto. The sequence continues at coordinate 19,537 of CAUYRH010168759.1, forward strand.
ACTAAAGAGAAATGAACCACATTATACTGGTGGGGTTATGATATATAAACAATAAACTTTACAATAATGTCAATAATGAGAAATGAAAAAAGAAAGTATACTGTTTTATCTTTTTTACCTTCAATAATAATATGAATTAGGATGGTGGTTGTGGCTCAGTGAGTAGGGCGCCAGTCCCATATACTGAGGGTGGTGGATTTGAACCTCGCCCCGGCCAAACTGCAATAATAATAAAAATAATAATAATAATATGAATTCATGGTTGGCTGGAATATGCTGAAAACGGACTATTCTAATATCTAGAAAAACTACACCCCCTAAATGTTATAAATATATTTAAAAGCCAAGAAGAAGGCAAAAAGAACCACAAGAAATGCTCCATTCAAAAGAAGACAGAAAACAGGGGCAAAGGGTCCACGAGATGGTTTGAACAAAGGAGAACTGAGAGCAACGCCGTGAGTCACACCCAACCGTATCAACATAACGTTACCTGTAAAAGAACCAAAAACTCCAATTAAAGGCAGAAATTATCAGCCTGCATTGCAAAAGCAATATATAATTTTATGCTGTTTATAAGGTGCCTATTTTCAATATAAACAATTAGAGTAAAAGTAAAAGAATGAGAAAATTTTCCAGGAAAAGCATATCAACTTGATAGACTTGACAAAATTTTTTGAAAAAACTCAGCACTCAATTATGATAAAAACTCACAAATATAGATACAGAACGAAACTTTCGTAACTTTAAAAAGTGATCTATGAAAAACTCTATTATTAATATCATGTTAAATCTTGCGAGAATGAATATATTTACCCTAAGATTGGAAACATGCTATAATTTAGCATGTTTCCAATCTTAGGGGAAATATGCCCTAAATAAAGATATTTATTTATCTTAATTAATATTAAATATTAATATTAATATTAATTAATATTATATTAATAAATTAATATCATATTAATATTTATATTAATATTTATCTTTAATGTTGTGGTAGAAGTACTAGCCAGTGTTCTGTGTGAAGGAAAAGAAATTTTAAAAAGATGAAATTTGAAAAGTAGAAATAGGCTCGGCACCTGTGGCTCAACAGGCTAAGGCGCCAGCCACGTACACCTGAGCTGGCAGGTTCGAATCCAGCCCGGGCCCACCAAACAACAATGACGGCTGCAACCAAAAAATGGCCGGGCGTTGTGGCGGGCACCTGTAGTCCCAGCTACTTGGGAGGCAGAGGCAAGAGACTCGCTTGAGCCCAGGAATTAGAGCTTGCTGTGAGTTGTGATGCCACAGCACTCTACCAGGG
>CAUYRH010168762.1:0-11380 GCA_963574655.1 Perodicticus potto
AATATATAACAAATTGATATCTCTAAGCATGAGGCCACAGCACTCTATCCCGGGTGACAGCCTGAGGCTCTGTCTAAAAAAAAAAAAAAAAAAAAAAAAAACACTTGACAAAATCTAATAGGATTCTTCTTGACCTCAGAAGACAGTAAAGATAGGTTCTTTGCTTTCAAGTCTTCCATTTAATACTGCCTGGCTTTCCTCTTATTCAATTCTATCTTATCTTTAGGCCCATCCAACTCTGAAGTTTCTATAGGCATCATCCCCTAGTCTCCCCATACTACCTAGGGTCCTTACTATGCAGGGATGGACGCTCAGCTTGAGCTTTCCAGTCTTGACTTCTTGAAGGCTTCTGTTTGGAAATTCTAATATCAATGGTAAACCACTGTGCATTACAGAGACAAGATCCACCTCATGCTTCTCCCCCTTGGGAAGCTTGCCTGGACACACCCAAACAGACTCAATCCTTCTGCTTTTTCTTACCATTCTTACATGAACATGCAGCCCAGCACTGACTTCCCACATGGAAATGGAAATGTGATCTCCCCAAGAGCTAGTGGCACAATTTCTTTATTCTTCTCTACATCTGTAGTAATCCCCCTCAGTGACAGATGAATGTTTGTGCTGAGTATAAGCTATGAAAAATTGCATTTTTTTCTTACAGAGTAATAATAAAGTAACAATAACTCCAGTCTTTCCTATATTAAATCTAAAGTAGAAAGTTGTTTTAATGACAAATATACCTGTATTAAGTAATAACTAGGAAACTGATTTACTCCGCCAAGCTGTCTCCCCTCTTGCCAACTTAACTTCCCCCTTCCTTCCAGGTCCCTCAGTGGATATTCCAGGGTATAGCCTTCTAGGCCCATGACATTGTTCAACTCTAGGTTTCAGTATTTGACTGTAAAGTTTGGGCAGAGACTTTGCATTCAACTCTCACTATAGCCTGACATTTAATGTTCTTCTGCAAATGGTCCCTGAACTGCTTTTCTGGTCTTATATCACAGCACCCCTTTGGACTATGGGTTACACTGGACTACTTCCCTTTTTGTTACATATATCAATAGCTTTCATAGCATCTTTCATCACATCTTTGTAACTTCTATAACTTCTTTCCCTATACTTTTGGCCTTTGTTCATGTTATTTGGATTCATATCACACTCTAATGCCATCTTCTCGATGGTCCCATAACACTTCGTATGCACTTCCTTGATTGCAGTTGTCCTTTGCATCCAACAATATTATTATTTGTGAACCTGTAGTAGTCTTCATAATCCTATGCATTCCCCATGTTGATATCTTTAGTATCTGTCCCTTGTAGGTGCTCAAAAGACTCATAATCTACCATTCAAATACAGTTTTATTTAACATAAATTTTAAGAACCTTAAAATGCACTTGATGGAAATTGAGTTCTCAAAGAACTAAAAGTAGATTTACCATTTGATCCTGCAATCCCATTACTAGGTATCTACCAAAAAGAAAAAAAAAAAAAAAAAAAAGACATTTCACCAAAAGGACATTTACGCTTGAATATTTGTAGCAACAAAACTCACAATAGCAAAAATGGAGAAACAACCCAAGTGCCCTTCAATATATGAATGGATTAATCATTGTAGTATAAGTACACCATGGAATACTATTCAGCTATAAAAAGGCAGAGATTTTCTATCTTTTGTAACCACCTGGACAGATTTGGAGAATATTCTCCTAAGTGAAGTATGATAAGAATGGGAAGATAATCATCATGTGTTCTCAGTGCCAATGTGAAACTGGTGGATTAACAACTACATGCTCACATAAAAGAAAAACTCAAATTCAAATAGGGGAGGGGGTTGTGTTTGGGTAAGTTTACACCCAACAGGTACCTTTCACAGGTACATGGTACACTTCCTGGGTGAAGGACACACCTACAACATGGACTTTAACCTTACAAAAGCTACTTATGAAACCTGATTGTATGTGCCCCCATATTAACCTGAAATTTTTAAAAATATAGCAATAAAAAGAGAAAACAGAGTTTCTTTATTAACTTCCTGAAGACAGTTTTACTTATCAAGAAAAAGGAAATCCATCACAGTTAACTGGGAATCCTTTCATAAGATTTTTCAAATTAGTAAAGATATAATTAACTAGATCACACAGTCCTCATTACTTGATCACAGGTGACAATGATAAAACTATCATTAAATAGAAATTAAAATATTTTCTTGACAATCTTTATTTTAAAATTCATTTTAATATATATTGATGGCACTCTAATGAGGACTATAGGCCACAGAGTCACTACGGATTATAAACTATTTTTTTTTTCCCTAATGCCAATTATTCAGGGTCAATTGGTATTATTATCTTGAGAAGTGATCTTCAGGTACAACTGTCTCAGAGTCATGAGCTCAACATGAAATACTTGACTCTGAAAGACAAGTCACAGTTACCATGCCATTTTTTGGAGATTAAAAATGGTCTGTTGCTTTCTTTGGGGTTGGTCACGAAAAGAAATAGCCACGTATAGAATTGCTTTGCTTTGGGGAATTGCTATTGTATTAAAGTAGTTAAACCGGATTTATTTTCTGAAATGAAATGCTCCACTCAAGAATTTTTGAGGGGATGCCCTGTGAGTGATGCTTGCACATTTGGCAATCGCTTGGCCTTTCCCATGATACTACTGCTCATTCATAACCTTTCTCATACGCTGAGAAGCCAGGAGTCTCCTGATAGTAAGAAAAGCTGGAGAATGTACAGATGACTTCCCCACTCCCACCCAAGTTGGGGGGAAAGCCTATTTGAGGTCCCTTAGCTGTTTTTTATCCAGTTTTTAGGTCACTTAACACCTGATCAAACCACGTCATTTAGCAAGCCTTAAAATTAATGTCCAAGAACATTAAATGTAAGTGAACATATCCGGGAGATTTAATCACTCTGTCTAATCAACCTAAAGGCTCTAAAAGCTAAACAAGCAGTCTATGTGAGGAGTTACACAAGAAAGGTCAAAGGGTGCCAACTGCCCTAACACCAGATCACAAGCTTCAAAACAAGGGCCAGTCAAAAGTGACAGATTCCAGCTGTGATGATGTATGGAGACCTTCTCGGGTGACCTAAGGTGGCAACCCACAGTGTAATGACTCATCAGTGAGGAAGAACAGCAGAGAGGGATCAGGAAAACAGTAATTTGTTTATGACATGTAATGTATGCCTAGAAACAAGTGTCAATTTCACCCAGACAGCCTTTTTACCCTTGAAAAACTGAATCAACACAAATGAATAGAGTTCTGAAAGTTCAAGAGGTTTTCTTGGAGTAAAAAAAAAAGATAGCTTCCTTAAAATCAAGCAATCACTCAGGAGGCACACAATGCTATTACTTCCAAATGTCTCTCATTACCACTAAGAATATTTTTGTCTCAGATTTATGGCAGTTTGAGTTTGTTTTCCCTCAAATCTTTCTTTATCCAAAGAACCCCTTTTAATTTGTAACTTAGAAAAAATAAATTCCCCACAGACATTCACAGGCAGCTGCTACATAGTATTGCAAATTCTGCTTTCAAATGGGATTCAATTTTTGCTCATTTTCAACATGAATCCTTTTGTTCTGTACAACGGAAGCATGCATTTCTATTCCACTGCCTTTTGTACTTCTCTTGTTAAGTCTTCTAGCCACTGTAAAAGAAATTCAAGCTTTTGAAGGCAGATTTATAAAAATCAAAAACAAAAACAGATTTCTGTTCTCAAAAACACACATAGCCAACCTGAAGTCACCAAGAACAGTGGGTAATGGAGGCCAGAGTTGGACTTCACAGACAAATGTATTTATTACTTCTACATCTTAGTGGCTTGTATTGACCAGGGAAACTCACTTAGCAATTCACTTATTGCACTGAAATCCCAAGGCTTTTTTCATCTTGGAAAATTTTCACGTGCCTTCCAGATGCTGACAATAAGAGGCAGTAAACATGATGTCTGTTGTTGGGGGGGGACAAGGGCTGTCCCTCAGGAAATTTCTTAGGTTTTGCCATAGTAGTGAGAGATGCATGGATGAAATCTTTGTTTTGGTTAGAAAGGTTTTTAAATGCAGCGTTTGTAGAGTGAAGATGATAAGACAAAGTGGCCCTAGACAATCGCCTGTATAATTAACTTCTGCTGAAATTAAAGGCTAAGTGAAATGTTATCTTGTTGTCAACTTGAACATGATTGCAGGAGATTTAACACACTAGTGCCAATCACACTATGCCCCTCCTGCACACATAGTCTCTGCCAACACATACATGCAGGCACACACACACACAAGATGTGTATATTCCATTTAGAGCAGATCTGCCCTTCCCCCATCCTGCTGAATAAAATTTGCTGCTTATTTTAACATATGAATTGTTTTTAATCAGCTCAATATAGATGAAAGCCATACACTCAAGGAGCCCACATGCAAAATTTTCCTCTGACTTGTAACTAATGTTATAACTCCATATATTTAGGTCTAGCAAATATAGACAAAATGCAACTTTAGCTAGCTCACTTTTTAAAGCATATTAGAAATATCCCACTTTTTGGTGGGAGGAGGGTTATCGTACTTTAGCTATACTTAGGTTTTGAGACTGAAATTTTTCCTTGAGTTCAATTCCAGGTTGGGGGTGTGGGAGAGAAATGGGATATCTATTCAGGCTGGTTTCCAATTCAATCCTGTTTCCAAGTAGAGAAACCTGATCCCACTTACACAGGGCTCAATATAAGAGACCTTTGCTATTTGAAGTGAGGGTCTCCAGTTTCTTTTTTTTTTTTTTTAAGGGAAAACTTGGACTCAATCCATCTATGTAAAGGGCAGGGATTTTTTTAGTTTATTTAAGTCTCAAATGAGGGGGGAATTCCCTTAGACATATCCCTTTGGTTACAAATATATTTTAACCTTTTCCAGGCAAGACACAGTTTCCAATCTATAAATATGAGTGCACAGGAAAAGCCCTTGCCAGATCATTAAAGCATAAAGTTAGGGTTATTTTTATATTAAATACTGACCAAGATGGAATATGTATTTACAGGATTTAGTACTCCCCTACTGCTCCCACCACATACACTATGCTAACTCTTAATGGATTTTTGTCCTTGAATAAGAACACCTGACTCATCAGTGGGATTAGTCACTCATCCTTAGAGCAGTCAAAAGTCTCAAGAGTTAAAAATGTCCAGACAGAAGGGTTTCATAAGAAAATCAAAGGAAAAATGAATTAGCAAAAAGTCAGCATGTAGCAAAGGAAAATCTAAACTGCATTCCATAGATATATGTACACTTGGCCAAAACATGGCAAAATGGAGCCAAAAATGGAATATTTTTATTCTAAACACTGCATCAATCCATACATTAACACAATACCTTGCTTCTTATAAAACATGGCTAAAAGCTATGAATACAACCTGGAAAAAATGACCACAGCCAAAAATGAACGCATAAGAGATTAGCTGCTGAGTTTAAGGCACAGTGTCTGTTAGGCAGGAAGGAGATGGCCCCTCTGGGAGGAGAAAGAACTGTTACATCATTTATGAATTGGCCCTGTTCATTTTATGAGGTGTATGGCAGTTAAAAAATAGTTTATTCACAAGTATGTGGTCTATAAATCAGTAGATAGAGGTAGTCATATCATTTCTAAAGAACAGTACAACATTGGTTAAATGGCTATTTTCTTACTAATGATAATAACATCAGAAATTATTTATACCTATTACAGATCCTTATAAGAATTTACAACCAGATATATGTGTATATATACATATATGTATGTGTATATATATATATATATATATATATATATATATATAAATTTTTTTTTTTTTTTTATGCAAGACACTATTGTTGGAAGGAACACTGTATCAGGTCAGAGTGTATTAGCCCAAATCTGATTCAGTGTCTTGACTTCATGGAACTGGTTGACAAAAGACTAGGGTGAACATTTACATGGCATGTCCCAAAAGACTCTGGAATCAAATTCCAGTGTTCTAGTCAAAGGCCTCAAGACATTTTTAAGGATAAGTTAGAGTCAGGCCACCAAAAAGACCTAAGATGGACACAGTGTATCCAACTGCCTATGTTCAAATTCTAGCACTACTACTACTAGCTATATGAATGTGGGTAACTGAAAGTCTAGAAACTTCAGTGTCCTCCTCTATAAACTGGAGATCACCATGTTGCCTATTTTTGAGGGTTGTTGTAAAATTTAAAGAAGATTATACTTGTAAAAGCACTTAGAAGACTGACACAGAGTGAGCACTAAGCAAATATTAGCTCTTATTATTGCTGATAGAGGAAACATTTTGAACCATTTCTGGAAGAATTCAAACACATAGCTGACTTTGAGAGTGTATCCACAGGGTTCCACTGGTCAAAATCTCACCTTGACATTCAGATAAAAATAAATAAAGAGAAGAGTGATGGCATAACTGGCAACAAGTTCTTTCCTTTCTGTTCATTTGTTGAGCAACATACGTGGTTCAGGCACAAGGAATAGAGCAATGATACAAATCAATGTGGTCCCTGGATAGGTGGGGATTACAACCTACATCTTTGACCCACTGATTAGCCTAAGAGATCTGGAATGTTCTTCTCCAACCATATTTATGCCTCTGGAACCCTTATGGTTTACAACACAAGTTCTCAAACTGTCTGCAAAAAAAAAAACACTAGCAGTTCTTCAAGTTTCAGGGTTTCTAGTTAAATATTTGTATTTAACTAGAAAATGAACCTGCAATAGCTTTATAACTTCTGTAATGTTCCTTTGTGTTTGTTTATTTATTTATTTTTAACCTGTCTAGTTCTACAAAGGTTTTAACATAACATAAATAGTATGCTCTTACAATAAGATGAAAATAAGTATAGAAGCTTAACTCAAGCTGTCAGATTAACCTCTTCTCTACATAATTACAAAATAAAAATGTTTTATAGGAAATTAATAAATGCAAGGAAGTGCTAGAAAACAAGAAAGATTGCTATCAAGAGACCAGAAATATTAAGGAATCCCTGGAAGATAGAAAACACATTGGACTGAAACTGAGACCAATATACATACAAAAGATCTCTTTAACCTCACAAGCAATAGATACAAGTAGCTGGAGGGGATTGAGGATAACTGTCAGATAATTAATTGGGGAACTGTTGCCCTTAAGACTTAAAGAGAAAAGAAATTAAACAGATGATGTAGGGAAAAAAGTAATTAAAGAAATAATAGAAGAAAAATTCCCAAAGCCAAAGGATACTTTAGATTCAAGGGAATACCCAGTGCCAAAGAGAATAAAAGGAAAATATATATCTAGATATAGATATAGATATACAGATACATGTATGTGTATATGCATACATACACATATACAAATATATATGTATATGTATATATATATATATAATGGTGAAATTTCAGAAAGACAAAGATAAAGAAAGAAATCCTAAAAGCTATCAGAGAATACATACAAATGAACAACAATTGGGTTTCTCATTAGTAATACTGGATATTAGAAGATAATGAGTGAAAATGAAATCTTGAGTCCCATTCCTACCCAAAACAAGCTTTCACACAGACAGGTAAAATAAAGTATTTTCAGGCATACTTGTACTCAGAAAGTTCATAGTACATAGCCACGTTTGAATTTCTTAACGTGGTAGTTCAGCAAAATTAATAACAACTAAAAGAAAAAATAGATGATGTGAGATACAAGAAAAATTATTAAGCAAAAAAGACTGCAAAAGTTATATTTAAGTTCAAAGAATAATTAACAAATAATATTTTTAGAAAGCAAAAAGGTATTCATTGCAACTCAATTCATAATTACCAAGTCATGAAAGAAGCCTAAGTGCCCCTTGACCCATGAAAAGATTAATAAATTATGGTATATGTATACCGTGGAATACTATGCTGCCTTTAAAAAGATGGAAACTTTACTTCTTTCATGTTTACATAGATGGAACTGGAGCATATTCTTCTTAGTAAACTATCTTAAGAATGGAAGAAAAAGTATCTAATGTACTCAGTACTTTTATGAAACCAATTCATATTTACTTATACATTCTTATGAAAAATAGATCACAACTATAGCCCAGGATGAAGGAGAGAAATTGAGGAGGAAGGGAGAGGAGGGGGGAGGTTTAATAGAGGGAGGGTAAATGGTGGGACCACACCTATGGAGTATAAGGCAAGGGTACAAACCAAATCTATCAAGTATAGAACATAAATGTCTTCACACAACAATCAAGTAAATAAGGTGAAACCTATATTAATTAGTTTGATGTAAGCCCATCAAATTGTATAAAAACTTAACACATTATACCCCACAAATGCATAAATATATTCATGATGTATGTGCATATGATTTAATAAAAGGAAAAAAAATTTAAAAAGAAAGCAAAAAGGGTGAATAACCATAAAATATTAAATATCAAATAATCTAAATATGAAGGAGGGAAAAGAGCTATTACTGAATACATACTAAAATTATTATTACGGTCTAAAGGCTAAATTCTGGTTATGTTACTATACAGAGGCAATACAGTGGTGGTTTATAACCTGGGGTGTAAAATCAGACTGAGTCAAATCTTGACCTCTGCTATTTGCTTACTGTATGATCCTGGGAAATATACTTACCGTTCTTTTTCTCAGATTTTTTTATCTGTAAAATGGAGATAATAATTAAAACTACCAGGGTGGAGGAGCCAAGATGGAGGTCTGTAGCCAGCTTTCTGCAGACACTCCCATCCAGAAGGAGAGTTAAAGGACAGAAATTTAGCAAGAAAGCCAATGGTTTGGAACTGAGCCAAAAGAGAAGGTCGAAGAATGCACATCAACTCTGCTGGAGCGACCTATGACCCCAAGGCTACAAATAAAAGGTACAGAGCACATCGCCAAGCAGACGGGAGTCCCCTCCCCCATGAAAGCAGCTCGCAGTATATTCCATACCTCCATACAAACAAGCGAGCAGAGTTCAGATGTCCTCCCACTCTACCCCACAGGAGAGACCCTCTAAAAACCGGACCTCCTTCCCCTACTAGGGTGCCGTGGCACTCTCCTTCCAGGCATAAAACTGTATAAAACTGTATATATTCTCTACCTGCAAGTTGGGACTCCTGGCACTCCCCTCCACTCTCGCCCTGAGGTCTGGAGGTCTGTCCCCCACAGACTCCAGATTCTTGGACATTTTCTCAAGGGGTGTGGACAAGGTGCAGGCTGTTGTTGATCTGTGCTGTTTTCCTGGCTTGGGAGTGGTGAAAGGAAAGTGAGCCCAGAGGAGGCTGAAGTGGAGAGGTGGTCCCCTGAGGCACCAAGCAGCAGCGCTGAGAAAGCTTTGCTAAATTTCAGCCGCACCTGGCCCTCAGGGGATGACAGCTGAGACAAAGGGCTGAAGCTCACAGACTGAGTCAGGACTATTAGCAGCCCAGCATCTCTTCCACAGGGCAGAAATTCAGTGAACTTTTTCTATTCTATCAGCAACATCAATCAAGGACAGGGCTGGAACTGAGTGAACTGCCTCAGCCCCTATCAAGTAACCAGGTTGTCAGACCTCACCTCCCCCCTTCCAAAACCAACATAACTGGTGGACTGGCTGAGGAGCCACAGAGCCCCTTGTGACCTAGGCAGGTGCAAACCACTAGAGCATCTGCTCATTGGAGGGAACTGGATCACAGCCCTGCAGGGTTAACAGATACTGGGTGTGACAGAGGGGCAAGGTGGGGAAGGAGGTATCAACCTTCCCAGACTAATTTACTGGCTGGGGGGGCCCTCCTGAGCTCACAGAACCCTGGAGCGAGTTATACTAAAGCTGCCAACAGACTCCTGCTATCTGGTCACCAGAGACTTTTCAACTCTTTGATTTGAGGTTGGTACTGGCTAGGACAATTGATTGGGACCTCTTCAACTGGGCCAATCACCCGAGGACTTTCCAACGTGGTACACTGGGTGTGTGGTAGTGGGAAAGTTTGATTTTCCTTTTCCAATTGTTGTGGGGGCGGGGTGACCTAACTGTAGGTATTTCTCCACAGCTCAGATTCCAACACAGAGTAACCAATTCTCTAGGGTAAGACAAAAACCAGCTGAAAATAAGACAGAGCCACTTAACCCCACCACATCAAGAAGGCCCCCAGTTTTGCAGGCAGTAGCAAAGTACGGGTTGGCAAAACTCTAGGGGAAAAGGTACAAACACCAGTCCCAGCTTACAGGCAAAGGACTGGTTAATCCCTACTCCTAGAACCCCAAACCCAATTTATCCTTACCTACTCACCCCGCCAAATGGTGCAAAATAAATGTGGGGCGGAATCAACGGAAAAGCTCTGGAAACATGAACAACCAGAGTAGATCAACCCCCCCAAGGAACAATTTGGTGGACACGAATGACAATCCTATGCATAAACAGATTGCTGAGATGTCAGAAATTGAATTCAGAATTGAGATTGCAAACAAGATCAATAAAATAGAGGAAAAATTGGAATTAGAAATTCTAGGAACATTTCAAAAATTGTCTAAAGAAGTCAAGGAATTCAAAGACCAAATGACCAAAGATTTTGACACATTGACACAAGAAGTTGCAGCCCTCAAAGATCTGAGAAATACAGTAGAATCCCTCAGTAACAGAATGGAGTTCTGAAGAAAGGATTTCTGACATGGAAGACAAAGCTTTCAAACGCTCCCAAACCTACAAAGAAGTAGAGACGTGGAAGGCAAAAATGGATCATTCTCTCAGACAGCTCTGGGATAACTTGAAGAAAATCAATATTTGCCTCATACGGATACCTGAAAACGACAAAGTGGCATCACAAGGCCCAGAGTCTCTTCTTTATGAGATTATGAAAGAGAAATGTCCAGACATGCCAAGAGATTCTGAAATTCAGATAGCAGACAGTTTCAGAACCCCAGCACAACTCAACCTGAATAAGACATCCCCGAGGCACGTCAGAATTAAGTTCACTAAAGTTAATATGAAAGAGAAAATTCTGAAAGCAACCAGACACAAGAAATCTATTACCTATAAGTAGAAGAATAAAAGAATAACCGTAGATCTCTCTGATCAAATATTTCAAGCTAGAAGAGAATGGGCATCTACTTTTAATCTCCTAAAACAAAAGAACTTTCAACCCAGGACCCTGTACCCAGCTATTTTGAGTTTCATCTACGATGGAGAAATTAAATACTTTAATGGCTGAAGAAATTTGCTATAACTAAACCAGCTCTCCAGGAGATTCTCAAACCTATCCTCCATAATAGCCAGCGTAATTCTCCAAAATAAAAGTTTTCTCACCCAGAAACTTCTTACCAAATTCAACCTTCCACAGTGACGAAAGGATTTAAAATGTCCACTAGATTTTCTACAGATTTATCAATATGTTCTATTAATGTGAATGGCTTAAATTGTCCTCTAAAGAG
>CAUYRH010168767.1:0-14074 GCA_963574655.1 Perodicticus potto
AAATTATGTATTTTGGATTACTAAGACTATAGAACACATTTTGGACATCGGTGTGAACTAGTGCATTTCAAAGAGGTAATATTATTTGCAAATGCTGATTTTCTTCTGATCTACTGCCCTAAATTTCTGACTATAAAATTATAAAATGGGATAATGATTGTCATCTTGTATGATGAATATCTATTTATTTTGAAAAGTCACGTATTCATTTAGTTTACCAATAAACATCCTAAAAATGAAGAATAAACTTCAGAAAGAAATGAATCAAGGAACCTTCCCATTATTCTGTTTATCTTGTCTACTTCCCTTAAATGATAAAATGGTGATTTGGAGACAGGTAGTAACAATCCTCTAAAAAATAATTCAGGCTGTTGAATGTTAAGTAGGATGTTTATGTTACATTTCTGCTTTGTAAGGTTTAATTACATGATTTCCTGTGAACTCAAGGTGAATGAGAGACCAGGTTTCATATTGTAAGAGATGCATATTGGGAAAAGAGGTAGTGAGAATACCTACAAATTAAGGTACAGATCCTAGGCAAAGGTACAGAATATGTAAGTCAATTAATATTTTTCTAATAATAGTGATCTAAATTTCAGGAAATATGTGGACTTTATTTTCCATACATATAATTTCATGATACATTTGTCAAATTAGTACTACCTCTTTTTGCAGATAGAGGAACCTGGTCTCAGAAGAATTAGGAGTCTTATCAAGGCCAAACTAGGAATGGTATAATAGAAATGGGAATGTATTTGCTTTGAGTCTTATAGTTACTAGATAATCTTTCCTATAATGTCATTTCATTTATATAGAATTCAATTCACTTAGGGATCTTGAAAGCTTATTAATACTATTTAATGAAGTATTACACTTATATAGGATGACGATAAAATTTAATGAGAGATATTTCTTGAGCAGAATGAGATTTTTGATTAGGTGTGGTTGAAAACATGATCAGAGATGTCAGTTACCTGGTGATTATAATTGATGCCACCAGAGGAAATTTTCTCCTCATTTTTTGACATGGCACAAACTATAAGAGTATACAGAAAAAGGTTTATATATGATCCTAATGTCCAAATCTTACCACATAAGGGGAAAATGCAGGATATTTTAGTTGATAAAAATATTTATTCAATAATAACTAAGAAGATAACTAGCCATCTGACTTAGTATTTTGAAAAACCTTTTGTGTAACTTCTGCTCCAATTTGAGACTATGAAGGCACCGGAATATATATAAGTCTGACATTGTACTATGAGATAGGAAACACTGAGATGTGGAGTATTAAAAGGATAGTGATAGGATTAGAAGAAAGATATACTAAAGACATGGGATAAAGAAAATAATAGTGGAATCTTAAATTTGATTTGTTATCATACAGTTCTATAATGATTTGCAGACAACTACTGGCCCTGTCTTCCAGGGACAACTAATAAGGAAATTCTATGTCAGTAGTGAGGGAAGTTATTTCCTTTGACTGGATAACCTATTTAACCCCCCAAAAATAGGATTTATAAAATTTTATGTGGTCTGGCACATTTCAGATATATTTATCTTTACAACTAATAAAATGGAAAAAACACCAAATAGGAATTCTAAACAGCCAATCTCTGCTAAGGATATAATGGGCTTGACTCAAAGTCCCTTCTCTTTTCTCTGGTCCCTGTAATAATTTCTGTGAATCAAGAATTAAGGGAAAATAGAAAAGATAGAAATTGAAACTCAGGGTGTATCAGCAGTTGGAAAAAGCTGTGTTGCCCTCTACTCCTAAATTTCAGTCTAGTTACAGGTAAGGAGTGATGATTTGTCAGTGCTTATGATTATTTATTTAAGGCCATACCACTGAACTTATCATATAAGTTTCAAGTCAAATTTGAAATCAGTTTTTAATATGATGTGCCCTGTGTTAGAATGAATAATGCCTCTTCAAAGTTATTCATTAACTAATCCCTGGAACATGTAAATATTAATTTACATGATAAAAAGTATTTTGCTAATCTGATTAAGGATAAGGACTTCAAGATGGGGAGATTATCCTGGATTGTCCAAATGGACTCAGTGTAATCATAATGGTTCTTGTAAAACTCAAGTAGAAGGATGATCAGCAGTAGGACATGCAACAATGAAAGCAAGAGATTAGAGTGATACTGGGATGGGGCCATGGACTAAAAATTGCAGGTAGCCTCTACAAACAGAAAGATTTTAAGACGTGATGACATCATTTTTGGAAAACGCAAATCTGATTAGCCCATTAAAAGGCAAGAGTAGAATTGTGAGAGGAGGTTAATTACAGTGTCAGTGGTGTCAGGGTGGAAATAATAATCAGTGATGTTAAGAGAAAACTATAAAACACTTTCCTTTCTGTCTTCTAAATAAATTTTCTTTAGGCTTACAAGTGTAGGTGGACTGTGGTTGATTCTCTTCATGGTCTCCTTCTGTAGGAGATGATGGGTTCCAGGATTTTACTTATGAATGATGTATCCAGGAATCTATTCCCATAACTTTAACAGCTGTAGAAGAAGACAAGATAACAGAAAAGGGATATATGTAGTTTAGAAGTAGTATGTTTTACTAATTATGTACAATTAACCTGCTCAGCATGGAATTTGGCCTATTTGGATACTAAAACCAGCTTTCTGATGATGGTATCAAGGGCATCACCACACACCCTGTATCAATTCTTCTTCTCCAAGTAGAAACTCTAATTGCTGTTAGGGAAAAATGATGAAGACTCCATCTAACTACATTCTGCTGAATCAGGTGATGATACAAGGGGGTATTAGGGTTTCTCCAGAGGCAGGGCTATCCAGGGGTCCATAATAGGAGTGCTGTTGCTGATGAACCACTCCCACATTATCATTCTACTCATTCAAAATTACACATTAATTTTCACTACTTGGTATATACATTAAATGTGTTCTGCAATAATTTTCACTGGGGCATAGTCCAAAAAAGAAAAAAAAAATTAGGCTTACTCATTTTTCAAATCTCCTCTTAGTTAGTGTTCTGCTGCCACATTCTGAAAAATTCACTTCCCTGAGAGTATCTGGCCCCAGATCATGGTCTTGTCTAAATCTGTTTATACATTGTCCCCTTGCATTGAATGTCTAAATGAACATTGTTGGTAAATTACACACTGAATTTTTAAAATGCAAAGTTATTTGCACCCTTGTCTCCTGATAGAATAAAATAAAACTATATTCATTTCATTTACAAGGAAGACAGCATGATACTTAGTACAATGGAAAGAAACTAAAAACCCGAGTCGGAAGATCTGCGCTAAAGTCATGGCTCCTGAATTTACTAACATGTAGCCATGCAAAGTTCTTTAGGCTTTCTAAATCTATTTTTCTCATCTGTAAAATAAGGATAATAATAACCTCCTGTTTGCCTCATTAGATATAAACTATCTTGCTTTTTCCAAGTTTAACTATCAGGGAGTCCAAAGATGGACTCTCCTCTGCCATTATTTTCCAGCCTAGATCACTTCCCGCACACTAAATGGATGTACCTGGTCTGAAAAAGTGAGTGCATTTCCATAATATAAATATTTGTTCCCATATTTTTAGAGGGAAATTTAGGTGTGTTATTATGGAAGCTCCTCAAATGTTTTTTTGTAATCAATTTTTAGAATGATAATATCATTTCTTAACATTATAAGCAAATGATTCTCAAACTTCTCAGAGCATTATAGTCTTCAGGGGAGCTTTTTAAAAATAATACACATTTTCTGGTTTCATCCAAAGAATCAGTGGTTTGGGATGGGGGAATCACTATTAGATACTTTCTTTCAATACTGAAGAAATGAATGAACAACGAAGTAAAGTAAAATGACTTATTCAGACATGAAAGTAAGATACAGTTACCAGTTCTGAATCTGTTATTTTATGATTCATGCCACAGTTCTATCTCTACTGCCAAACAGGAGAGAAGCAAATTGGGTGGTGGTCTATGTCCCAGATTACTGATCTGTTGTAACTGGTTCCATAGATGCTACAGTCCAGTCAGTCTTTGCATCATATAGCTTTGGCACTGGTGCCAGGATCTTTTTAGTTGGGTGTATTCCATCTACAACTTGTCAATTTCTTACTAACAATCTGGTGAGGCTGAAGAAATGGCTGGGATTATGCTAAAAAAATATGAACACTAAAAAATAGGCCTTTAAGATTTTATTACTGACTACAATTCCAGTGGAGACAGGAAAGTGGAGACTTTAGATCAACAACAAACTTCTGTATTTTAAAATAAAATTATTTTTGTTCATCTGAAAAGAGGTTGCAAAAGAATATGACTTGGTTTTTCTAAAATGTAAAGACAGCTAAAAGGTATTGGGGCTGAAGCTTTGACTTAAATGAACTGTAATGAGGATTTGCACCTATAATTATCTGCTTACATGGCCTAAAAAAGAAGAAAAATACTCATTCATGTCACAAGTACTCATTCATATTACAAGATAAGTAGATTTCAGGTAAAAGTTCAGAACTAACATTTGGACCTGTGTTCTATAACATAATATTTATTTTAGCTTTATTTTATTCTCTTTTGGGTTTTAATATATTTTTCTTTTTATTACTTAGTAGCAGCTGTGTAATTTAGTATACTTGCTTTGGGCTAAAGAACAACAATAGCAACAACAATAACAGCATCAACCAAAACCCAACACAACTCATTCAAGCAGGTTAAACATTTCAGCCTATTCTCCAAAGTACTTTTAAATGTGGCAATGTTACTTAAAATTGGTATAATTTATAGCCAGAAAATTAACACGGTTACTAATATAAGGTTTGAATATATCATCTCATTTCCTTGATCAAAATAATGACTTTTGAAAAATTGAGAGTACCTGTGAGGGGTTTTGAGACTAGGGATACTTACCGTTGTATCTTATCCACGTGTAGATTGATATTTTCAAAACTCCTGGACAGACAGTGAGTGTTCGTAGAGGACTTTAAACTCCCACCAGCAAACACATTATAAAAAACAGCTTTCATTATCATCTAACAGACATTATAATTGATACAATTGATTGTTAAGAACTGAAGATTGGAATTCATGTAATGCATTGTCAATTTTCTTCTCTTTTTTTCTACTGTGTAGAAAATTTGGTCTCTGTAACCATCCCAACATTTATTGTTTTTTGGACTTTTTAATAAAATCCATTCTAACTTGGGTAAGGTGATAACTAATTGTGGTTTTAATTTGCATTTTCCTGATGATTAGTGACATTGAACAATTTTTCATGCTTGCTGGCCATTTGTGTTTCTTCTTTAAGAAACTTCTATTCATGTCTTTTACCCACATTTTAATAGGGCTGTCTGTTTTTTTTTTTTTTTTTCTTGCTGATTTGCTTTAGTTCTTTGTAAATTCTGATTATTAGCTCTTTGATATATATATATATATATATATATATTTGAATATATATATAGTGAATATTTTCTCCCATTCTCTAAGTTGTCTATTTGCTCAGTTGACTTTTACTTAACTCTGCAGAAACTTTTAAGTTTAATCAAATCATATTTATTAATTTTTGTTGTTGCCATGATTGCCATTGAGGTCTTAATCATAAATTCTTTGCCTTCACCAACATCTAGAAGAGGAGTTCCCACATTTCCCTTTAGAATTCTTATGGTTTAATGCCTTAGATTTAAGTCCTTTATCCATCTTGAATTAATTTTTATGAATGGTGAGAGTTAGGAGTCCTGTTTCATTACTCTGCATGTGGCTATCCAATTTTCTTACATCATTTCTCAAATAAAGCTTCTTTTTCCTCAGTATATATTGCTGTCTGCTTTGTTGAAGATCAATTGGTTGTAGGTAGATGGTTTTATATCTGGAATCTCTGTTCTGTTCCATTGTTCTATGTCTTTATTTTTTGTACCCATACCATGCTGTGTTCATTACTATATCCTGGTCACATATATTGAAATCTGGAAATGTGATGCCTCAGAAAAGAATAGATGTAGAGAGAAAGAAACATTCATAGACTGTTGGTGGGACTGCAAATTAGTACTCCCACTGTGGAAAACAGTATGGAGTTTCCTCAAGGAACCAAAAATAGACCTATGATTTGATTAAGCAATCTCACTATCAAGTATTTACCCAAAGAAAAAGAAGTAATTTTATCAAAAGATATCTGCACTAAAATGTTTACTGCAACACAATTCACAACTGTAAAGATATGGAATCAACCCTAGTCCTCATCAGTTCATGAGTGGATTAACCAAATCTGATACATGCACACACACACACAAGTATATATATACCATGGAATATTCAACCACAAAAAGATGAATTATTACCTTTTGCAGCAATCTGGATGGAATTGCACACCATCATACTAAGTGAAGTATCTAAAAAATGGAAAAACAAACACAACATACATTTACTATTAAATCGGAACTGACTGTTAACCCTATACATGCACATAAAGAAAGAAATCTCAGAGAAAATTATCTGGGGGAGTGGGGGAGAGAGAAGGGGATATGCAAAAACTGCCTAATTGGTACAATGGACACTATGTGGGATAGGCACACCTATAGCTTGGACTAAAGCATTACTAAACCTAAAATATTGGTACCTGCTTAATATTTTGAAATGAAAAAGAAGGAAATATAGGAAGAATTTGAAGAATTTCTTAAAAGAACTTTGCATATATCTTTCCCCTATATTCTTTCTTTTCTCTCATGGACTTGAAGGGAGGATCTTCTGCTGCCCGGTTTAATCTGAAAAATTAACTTTATTTATTAAATAAATATTTATTGAATACTTACTGCATTCTGGGAATTGGGTTTGGTTTCTGGAGTTCAAAAATGGTACTGTCCCTGTTCATGCTTTTACAGGGTTTAGAAATGTGGATAACTAGTCTTCAACTGAGTCCTTCTGTTTCTTATTCAGGTACAGTGCAAGAAATCAGAATGCTGTCAGGGCCCAACAAAGCATGTCAGTTGTGGCTATTAATGGTCATATCTATTATTTCATAGGAGTGAATCTTGAGGCACTCACTCTTAGTTTCCATCATTCATCCTTTATCTAGCTGTGAGACCTTGGGCACATCAGCTCACCATCTGTTCATCTGTTTTCTAAACTGTAATCTGTAAGACCTCATTTAATTTTGAGTTTCTATGGTTTTTATCTTCCAAACGTATGTATCACAATGGTTTGTAAAGGGAATTTATTTCTTTTGATTATTCTCATTAGGTAATCAAAATTAGAAAAGAATGTCTGAGATACCAGGTGTCTCATCAACCCTTGAATAAGTAACACGTTCCATGGTATGGGTAAAGGAAAATGATGAGCTTGGTGGTTCTATCTATATTATCATAAACACAAACAAGCTCTTAAATGAAATTTGTTGTCTTCTTGTATTGCATTTCTTAAATTAGAGGGAAGAACCAAACTGCACTTAACTTTGAGGTTAGTGCTATGTGTAGTGCTAAATGAAGGCAGAAGAAAACTTTGATTTTTTTTCAAATGGAGGGCTTTATGTGATTTACTGTCTTCCTAGTAGGCAGATTTATCTTGCTCAGGACATCCATATTAGTTGTAGTTCTTAGAGTATTTATAAAAGTAATGCAAAATTTGCATCATGGCATAGATAACACCAGTTTCCTAAAAGTTTCAATTTAGAAACTTTTTTTTTCCTGCTTCACATGAGCTAATAGTAGGAGGCTTGGAGGAGGAGATGGACTTCTACCACTTGTGCATCATGGCCCAGAAACTCAGTGCTTTAGCCTGTTATTTCAAAATCCAATATATTCAAACTTTGGCCTCTGAGAACAGCACACAAGAACAGCAGAGATAGAAATATAAACTTTTAATAAGGAAAAGACTATATCCTGTTATTTTGAATCAATTCTAAGAAGATCTCAGCATTCACTACCTACTATGTCCTTTTAGCTTTGTGCCTGTGAAGGAAAAAGGAGCAGTACTTCTTTTAAATGTTCTATGATATAGAGAAATAGGTTTAATATATGCCAAGAGTGAGCTCTGCTGACAGTGTGACACTAATATAATGAAAGTCTCTTTTGAGCCCTGCAAAATTTCAGCTCAGGGAAAAATAGTTTGCATAAAGTCACCCAAGATATAGATGACTTGAATAGTACAACTTAAAATTTCTAGTTTTCTTTTTCTTTCCAGTATCTATTTATGTGTGTCTATTTAAAAAAGACTCTATAAAAATGCCCATTTTGTTCAAAAGCATGATTTCTATAAATATCTGTTTTTCTTGAATTGCATATTATATTATGATCATAAAAGTTATTTTTTTATTAAAATACATGAGATTTTTGTGTTTAGGATGTAAATAATTGTTCTGAGTGAGATTATATATTTTTACGAATACTAATTTTAGATCTTTTAAGTGTGTAATAGTTTAATTCAAAAATATCTCAAACAGCAAAGGAAGGAAGTAGAGGTAACTTTATTAACCTATGGAGTTTGGTTCTGCTAACTTCTGGCCAAGATTTCTTAGATAGAGAATTAAATTTAAAGAAAATAAACGAAAGACAAGAAACACATCAGCTCAAACGTTTTTTGCTGACATTTAGCTAACAATGCTCTAAATGTCTACTAGTCTTCCATGTTCAGTAAAGTATAATAAACCTTCAGTACAGAAGTCAAATTCTAGGGGAAAAAAACTTGGAATCTCACACTTATACCTTAAAACCTTGTTTATTGCAACCGTCAGTCTTCTAAGATATACTCCATAGTGGGAATTGGTAAAGCCATTACAAGGTGCCTTATGAGTTCCATTTGCCTACAGTAAATAGAATGACAGAAGTGTCAGGAGGAAATAAATATTGGGCTTGTCAAAAGGGAGCAGAGATGGCTCAAAGCATCAATGAGAGGATTGATGCTCAATCAATGAGAGGATTGATTTATTTGGCATGCTGTACTGACTGCAGATGTGACTCTGGTATTCTGGATGAGCAATTAATTTAATGACCAGATAACACAGGGCCAGAGAGGCCTGGTTTTAATTACTGATGAGAAATTTATTTGTGAAGCAGTGTGATTTACTGAGGGTTTATTCTGTTATTGACAGGTGACCTTGGGGCTTTTCTTTTCTGATGAATCTCCCCAAAGTAATTTTTAATAAAAATAATCAAACAAAAACTATTTTATCTGTACTTAGAATACAATGAATTTATTTGAGGTATATTGTTTGGGTGGAAGCTACTTTCCTACATAAAATTTTTACTACACTGGTTATTTGTTGCTTATAAATTGCTGCTGGTTTTTACTAAAGTATATTTTTATATTTTTTCTTTTAAGTAAGCCTTAATTCTGGGACTAGATAGCGGCATTTATTAGCATGCTTCTGTCAGTGTAAACTATTGAGGCAAGAATTAGATGGAATCCTGGGATATCCAGCATAGTTGCCTCATTAAATAATAGGTAATTTGGGCAATATAAATTTGGAATCGGAGGAGAGTTTATGGCTCTGATAATAGTTCTGATGATGACCAGTTGTTTCTTGTTTCTATGAATGACACAAAAAGTCAGAGTTAAAGATAGGAAGGTCAAAGTATAGTAATCATTTGTATTCATTGTATTAACTCTCCTTCAAGTTTGGAAATTCGCCTCAAATTAACTAAATGATAGATTTTGCATATGTATAGGAATTTTATAGTTTTTATCTTAGAAATGTAGAGTTAGTGTGCAATTCTGTGTTTTTCTTAAAATTGTGGTATGTTTAGGCTTTTAAAGTATAAATTCATGAAAGAAGGTTCTATTTATTTCTCGAGCCCAGTTATCTAAGGGATTGTTGGTTTTTTTATGTTGATTAATTTAAGTTCTCTGTAAACTCTCATTATCAAGCTTTTCTCTAAGTAAAAATATGCAAATATCCTTTCCCATTGTGTAAGTTGTCTATTTGCTTTGGTTGTTTTCTATTTAGCTTTACAGAAGCTTTTCAGTTTGATTAAATGCCATTTGTTTATTTTTGTTGTTGCAATTGCCACAGAAGTCTTCATAAAGTCTTTACCCAGGCCAATATCTTTATGTGCTTTTTCCGTACTTTTCTTGAGGGTTTTTATTGTTTCTTGCCTTAAATTTAGGCCTTTTATCCACCTTGAATCAATTTTCGTGAGTGGAGAAAGGTGCAGGTCCAGTTTCAGTCTTTTACATGAGGTTATCCAGTTCTCCTAGCACCATTTATTGAATAGGGATTCTTACCCCCCAACCCATGTATTTCTTGTTTGGTTTATCAAAGATTAGGTGGCTGTAAGATATTAGTTTCATCTCCTGGTTTGCTATGCCATTCCAGATATCTATGTCTCTATTTTTATGGCAATACCATGCTGTTTTGATCACTATGGCTTTGTAATACAGCCTAGGGACTGGTACACTAAGAATTTCCTTAGCTATATGAGGGTTATTCTGGTTCCATACAAAACAAAGAATTATTTTTTCCAAGTCTTGAAAGTATGATGTTGATATTTTGATAAGGATGGCATTGAATCTGTAGATTGCTTTGGGAAGCATAGACATTTTAATAATGTTGATTTTTCCGAGCCATGAGCATGATCTGTTCTTCCATTTGTTAAAATTTTCTACTATTTCTTTTCATAGCGTTTCATAATTTTCTTGTGTGTGTGTGTGTGTGTGTGTGTGTGTGCGTGTTAAATACTCTTTTTATTAAAAGAAAAGATTTTAGGATATTACATGGGTATATGTGTTTTATTTACATAGTTTGTTTTTATACATTTTAAGTCAAAGTTATAAGTGTGCTCTTTTTTATTGTTTTATTTTTATTTTTTAATTAAATCATAGCTGTGTACATTAATGCAATTATGGGGTACAATGTGCTGGTTTTATATACAATTTGAAATAATTTCATCAAACTGATCAACATAGCCTTCATCGTATTTCCTTAGATATTGTGTTAAGACATTTATATTCTATATTTATTAGATTTAAGATGTACCCTTGTAAAATGCACCATAGGTGTGGTCCCACCAATTACCCTCCCTCCACCCATTCTCCCTCCTCTCCCTCCCCCTCCTCTTTCCCCTTCATCTTGGGCTGTAGTTGGGTTCTAGCTTTCATATGAATTTGTGGGTACTTATATAAAGAGATCCTTCCCTAGGTATTTTTTTTTTGAAGCTACTGTGAAGGAGATTGTGTTCTTAATTAGTTTCTCATCTTGGCTGTTATTGGCATATACAAAGGCTACTGATTTGTGGCCATTGATTTTATATCCTGAGACATTACTCTATTTTTTTTGTATCACTTCCAAGAGTCTTGTGGATGAGTCTTTGGGGTTCTCTAAGTATAAGATCATATCATCAGCAAAGAGGGAGAGTTTGACCTTCTCTCCTCCCAATTGGATGTCCTTTATTTGCTTCTCTTACCTGATTGTATTGGTTAGAACTTCCAGCACTATATAGAATAGTAGTGGTGATAGAGGACAACCTTGTCACATTCCAGCTACAAACATAAGGAAAAAATGCTCATCATCCCTAATTATTACAGAAATGCAAATCAAAACCACCCAGCCATATCCCCTAACACCAGGGAAAATAGCCCACATCACAAAATCTCAAAACTGCAGATGCTGGCATGGATGTGGAGAGAAGGGAACACTTTTACCCTGCTGGTGGAACTGCAAACTAATACAACCTTTTTGGAAGGAATTATGGAGAACCCTCAAAGAATTCAAATTAGACCTCCCATTTGATCCTCCAATCCCATTACTGGGCATTTATCCAGAAGAAAAAAAAATCCTTTTACTATAAGGAACTTGCACTCAATTTACAGCTCAATTTACAATTTTATTGCAGCTCAATTTACAATTTCCAAAATGTGGAAATAGCCTAAATGCCCACCAACCCACTAATGGATTAACAAGTAGTGGTATATGTACACCATGGAATACTATTCAACAATTAAAAAATATGGAGACTTCAATAAGATCCCAGCAAACAAAATCCAACAACACATCAAACAAATTATACATCATGACCAGGTGAGTTTCATCCCAGGGTCTCAAGGATGGTTCAATATTTGTAAATCCATAAATATAATACATCACATAAACAAATTAAAAAACAAAGACCATATGATTCTCCCAATTGATGCAAGAAAGCTTTTGATAATATCCAGCATCCTTTCTTGATCAGAATGCTTAAGAAAATAGGTATAGAAGGAACATTTCTTGAACTGATAGACGCCATCTACAGCAAACCCATAGCCAATATTGTATTCAATGGAGTAAAATTGAAATCATTTCCACTCGTATCAGGAACTAGGCAAGTATGCCCACTGTCTCCACTGCTTAGTAACATTGTATTGGAAGTCTTAGCCACCGCAATCAGGCAAGAGAAGGCAATCAAGGGATGGAAGTAGGACCAGAGGAGATTAAACTGTCACTCTTCACAGATGATATGATTGTATATCTGGAAACCCCCAGGGATTCAACTACAAAACTCCCAAGAAGTGATCAAGGAATACAGCAACTCCAGATACCAAATTAACACTCACAAATCTGTAGCCTTTATATATACCAACAATAGTCAAAGGGAAAAAACAATCAAGGACTCTATTACCTTTACAATAGTGCCAAAGAAGATGAAATATCTGGGAGTGTATCTAACTAAGGATGTGAAAGTTCTCTATAAAGAGAACTATGAAACTCTGAGAAAAGAAATAGCTGAAGATGTTAACAAATGGAAACTATATCATGCTCATTGCTGGGAAGAATCAACATTGTTAAAATTTCTATACTACCTAAAGCAATCTACAGATTTAATGCAATCCCTATTAAAGCACCTCTGTCATACTTTAAAGACATGGAAAACTTAGTACTTCTTTTTATATGGAAACAGAGAAAACCTCAAATAGCCAAGACATTACTCAGAAATAAAAACAAATCAGGAGGAATCACGCTTCCAGACTTCAGAATATACTATAAATTGATAGTGAAGAATCCTATGTACTCAATTGTGATATGAGCACAATTAATGATCTAGTACATGATGAGGAATGGGGAAAGGGGAGAGTAGAGAGAGGGAAGAGGTGAGGGGCGTCACGGGTTTATATAGTATGACACACCTTTTGGGGGCAGGACACAATTATAAGAGGGACTTTACCTAACAAATGCAATCAATGTAACCTGGTTCTTAGTACCTTGATGAATCCCCAATAATAAAATAAAACAGTAAAGATGATAAAAAAGTAAAGTATAAATTCAATTGTCTGAGCTCCAAAGCAATACTTGCCAATTTTATTTCAAATAGGAGTTTACAGAAGTGATCCAAGCTTCTGTGGAAAACATAGTAATTTTTGCATTTGTGCTCTTATTGTTGTTTGCAAAATCATTGACCCTGTCCAATGTAGAGATAGTTTGTGTACAATCACTTAAAAAGTCACAAAAACAAGAAAAGAACTGGACCGCAAAAGTTTCTAGAAAAGGCTTGAATTGCATTGAATGGCATTTATTTGTATAAACTGCTGTAGTTCATTTGGGGAATGTCAAGATCAATGGAGTTGGGAAATAGTCAACTAATTTTCTTTTACAAACTTTATATTGCATTTGGTTTTTATTTAGCTATGATTCTGAAGAACTAACAGGCAGTGACACTGCATTTTCTTCAACATGATTGGAATGGTTTCTGAAAAATTGTTATACATTCCAGAATGTTGAAAACCTTTGTGTATATAAATAAGCATGCATTTGTATGTATACAACTAATTAAACTATATTTTTACAGTTGAAGGGATTGGGGGGGGTCACCAGATGAAGGAGGCTTGGTGCGAGGAATGAAGAATCTTGACACAAAGTCTGTGTCAGGGGACTGAGGAACTCTGGGAGGAGGCCTCTGAATAAACCTCAGGTCCTTATTTATTATCACGAAGCAGGAAAATGTAGTTAAAAGTTACTTATAAGCTTTTGGAAAGTGATTCGCGGTTGTTGCTTTTGTTATCTGAATAAACGATGATTCCAGTAACTCCTAGGAGACAGTCTTACTTTATCACCCTCGGTAGAGTGTCATGGTGTCACACAGCTCACAGCAACCTCCAGCTCCTGGGCTTAGAATTTGCTAATGATTCCAGAAATTCCTGAGAA